>JAPDFK010000198.1:0-86230 GCA_027569635.1 Lasiosphaeriaceae sp. G1095 | reverse complement strand
CCCCCCCCCCCCCCCCCCCCCCCCCCCCCCCCCCCCCCACCCCCCCCCCCACCCCCCCCCCCCCCCCCCCCCCCCCCCCCCCCCCCCCCCCCCCCCCCCCCCCCCCCCAAAATTTTCGCCCCCTCTACATGTTAAACAAAAGGCCCCCGGCCCGGCCCCTTCCCCGTGGCTCCAACGGTATCTGGCCGGTTTTTCCCCCCCCCCCCCCCCCCCCCCCCTTCACCTTCCCTACCTGCGGAAGGATTTGGGACGGGTGCAGAAAGGCACAACAGCTGTCAATGCAATGCGTACATACGCAGGTCTCGGTCACAAACGGACGGCATTTTGTGGCTCTGTTGCACCTTTCACTTCTCTAAGTTAAAAGTAGGTAAAATTTCCGCCGTGCTACGGAGGTTTGCCTCTCAAACCTTGATATTTTAATTTTGATTTTCCTGTGCCACATCTGGATAAGAATTGGGACTGGCATATGGCCATCCTGTTCGTTCCCTGCGGGTCGCCGGGATAGCGGGTGTAAGTCGGGCCTCTCTCTCTCACTGATCTTGTGAAAATCATGAGGTGGACACGTTTTCCCCGGTCCCCCGCACAAACGAACAAACACCTGATTAATCTTCAGCCAAAGGGATGGAAAAGGGGGGTTTACTTTCCTTTTTCCTGTTCTCATCAAATGTCATGTATGATAGCTCAATCACGCAGACAAGAAGAACCTAACCACCAATTCCATCGACAATGCGCTTCGACCAAGGAGGCATGGTGATAGAAGTACAGTAACACCCTCCACATCCCTGTCGTCCGTTACTTGCCCAATACCCAGCGAGAGATAGCTCTTGTTCCACGTATAATAAGGCTCAAGATTTTTGAAAGCCTTTTTCGAGGCCTAGAGCGGCAAGGTGGAGGCCAATGCCCAGACCAATGACCGCTTTGTATCCACATGGGGCCCCCCGAGTCCCCTGCTCGCGGGCCGCCAAATCACTTGCGTGATGTTCAGGGATTCAAGCGCGCTGGAAATAGGGCGACGAACAGCCTTTCGAGGCGAGGAACTGTTGGTGATTGGAGATTTGACAATCGCGGCACAGAGACGCGGGTCGCGTCTGGCCTCAACGTCCAGCTTTAGGAAAATTGGGTACAGCCCGAACAGGAAGCTGTGAAAAGATCAAAGACAGTTGTAGATATTAGAGGGCACTCGATATAGCGTTCACTTGGCGGCAGCAGTCTCTCTCTCTCTCTTTCGTTGGACGCCAGTTTGGGAGAAAAAATAACGCCATCATTTTATTGCAATACTAATAAGGTGACAAGGAGAGTATTGAAGGTAACACAAGAAAAAAAACAGTAAGAAAATGGGAGGTAATGGAACACCAGAGACAGCAAAATATCCTCCGTTATACCAAAAAACCAGACCAGCCTTCGTCGAACCGGCCGAGATCAAACTGGTCGAGTTTCCGCCATCGTCTTTGAGGCCAGGCCCCAATTCACTTCCTCGTCCACCTCTAGGAGGTGTCCCTCTGAGCCGACATCGCGCTATTTTAAAGAGCCATGGGTCTACACAGGTTGTTGTGGGCGTTCGATTGATCGAATACATTAAAGCTGAATAGAGGAGCTGCCAACCTAGTCAGTTGTTGCTGGAGTAGATAGTTGGAGGATATGCTGGGTGGTCGAACCAAAACTAATGATATCGTCTTCTCGACCTGTATCCACCGCATCCACAGTTTCCATCCTCTGTATGGTAGCCCACTCGAGGAGTTCCCAGAGGACAAGTACTTGACGGCGAGGCCCTCTGCTGAGCGCATTCAACAAAACGCTCGCTGCTGTGGCCGCAGTCGGTGTAGGTAATGATCCAAATTTGACACATCCTGAATAGTTTGAATGGCTCTGCTTTGTCGTGGAATTCGGGTTGAAGAAGGTCTTGAGTGAACAGGTGTTGAGGACCGCGGAGTGAGTGTCGAGCAACCAAAGGGTCGAAGTAAAGTTTTGTAGTGGGAGGGTGAGTTGTGTTTGCGTTGATGGCAGAGCGGAAGAAGCTGGAGAAGCTGGAGAAGCTGGAGAAGCTGGAGATAACAACCTTGGGATAGGTTCGATGTTGACGCTTTTATAATTTGCCGAGTGTGAGCGATGGGATGCCTACAATATGTATGCATGTATTCGTAGTCCAACCTCAGCTTGAACGTGACTTGCACAGATGGACGATAGACTCGGTGTGTCTGTTCCCCTATGACTCCTAGCGTCTGTTGGTTCTAGCCAAGGCGTTCAAGCATTGTGGCGAGACTGGTGATGGTGAAGCTGTTGGTTGCTGGAGGAAGAATATCCCCGAACGTATTTTTATTTGAAAGGGTGGCATTGAGAACTCGGGTGCTGTGTAGACCAATGTACCATCTGCTGTCAAGTACATGACAAGGATGGAAGCGGAACACTCCTAGTGCAACAAGCGGCAAGCGGCAAGCAAGCGGCAAGGGGGAGGAGGGGGAAGGGGGGAGGGGTGGAGGAAGAGAAGAGCTCATCGTGACCAAGTACTTACTTTGGGCAGGCAAGCCATGCGCGGGTCTCTGTCCACCTTGCATGGTCCCGGGGGCTGCTGGTACCGACTATGAACAGTGCGAGAAGAGAACGCACCTCCATGGCCACTGCACATGGGGTTGTGTGAAGCCCCCCCCCCCATAACGGCCTTACCTTTAGTTGTGCCGTGGTGGTGCAAGACTTCATCTTGGCCGTGGAGGTGGTCATCCGAAGAAGGCGTGCGGGATCGATCATCCTCTGTGGCGGCATGTTTGTGTTGGCACCTGGATATTCCCAAGCCATGGCAGCGAGCGGCAGAGGCCCTTGGGAACAACCCAACATGAACCTGTAGAGAATCTGGTCATGAGAAACCGTAGGCGGCCCACTAGGGACGCAACGAGACCGTTGTCTTTCTAGTTGAACTGGTCAGGCAGGAGGCGAAGCGTACGGCGAACTGAAGTCAAGCGCCATCAGAGCAGGGGCCCCATTCACACGAACAGGTCCGGTTGCAGTGATTTGGCGTCGCACACGCGACACACCATGTGATTAACCTCTTAGGGAAAGAGACAGAACGACGGTCTATCCAGGCATGAGTTTCCGTACAGAGCAATATCCGGAATCGAGGAGCCCTGCACCCGGTGGGACAACACGGGCGAGGAGGAGGAAGGGGGAAGAGCACAACGACGCAGGGAACCACGCTCGGGGGGCTGCAGCGCACTCTCCGGACGACGGTCCCGGGCAAAATGTGAGATGCCCAAGGCGACCTTAACTCATGTGGACGAGGTCTTGTTGCGTTAGCGTATGGGTTGGATGTGGTTAAGGCGACGATGTGGTTTGAGGCGCAGAAGAAATTGGGGCTGGTGGGATTGGTCGCATATTCGGCGGCCACGGCTAGTAACTGACTGACTCTTGGATCGGCAGACAGCGTACCTATCTATTTCCAACCAAAGCAAGGAAAAAGGAACCCAGAATTGAATTTCTGTGAGAGACAGTTTTGCTTCTGGTCAAAGACTGAGAGACCCAGGATAGGAGCCTCACAAGTAAAACAATCGTAGAATCCATGGCGCATTGAATGTGTAGCCGGGTTTTGCCAACTGATGCCGTGGTGGAAGGTTGGCAACCAGCCCTAAAGTTTGGGGGCCAAACCCGACAGATTGGGAGGAAAAGCCGCTTCGAGACTGCAGTTAGCGGCTTTTGGCTATTGGTAACACTGAATGACTGTCTGGAATCTTCCCGGATATCTGTTTGAAGTCATTCTAGTGGCCGGGACTCGAAAATTGCAGTTGAACCTGGCAGATTGCAATCAAATTTCTGATGACGGGAGTTTCCAGAGAATAGGTCGCCGGTGGGGAGCCGAGTTGTACGTTTGAGTAGGGTTCGTTCGTAATGTGATATTTACCGAAAGAATCCCTAAACTGTGACTGTGCGGCGAGAGCTTCTCAGATACCCAAGAAAAACGTTGTGGCTGCAAAAAGACGAGCAGGTCTGCTGGAAATCCTAAAACCGAGTCTGGTTGTCTTTTCTCTGTCGGGTGTCACAGACAACCGACAGTCCACCTGCACAATAGCTCAAGGGCGTCGAGTCGTCCGATGAGTGAAGACAAAGGCTTCAAAGCTTCCATGAATTGGAAAGAGGGTTTGAATTCCAATTTGAGTCCGAGTCTCAGCGTCGTGCCTGCCGAGGCTTGCAAGGTTACCTACCTAACTGACATCTGTCAGGGCCCAGCAGCGAGGTTGTTACACAAGGACATTCCATTGGAATGATTGGAAACTGGAGCCTGGAGCCTGTAAGGCGTGCTCACCCACCCGCCGCGTCATCTGAAGTTTTGAACCATTCCATTGCTTACATCTGCTTTGCAGCTTCTCGGCATCAACCGTCATGTCACACACCACATACAGAACACTTCGTCACGATGGATTTTAGTCTGACCGGTCAAGCAAATAACCTTCTTTTTTTTTGGGTTGTTTATCCTGCGTTTGCGGCCGCCTTCTCGCCCCCGCCGCGTCCGCTGCCAAGAGAGAACGACATTGTTCTCAAAGTTGAGGGTGGATGATTGCAGCCGTCCCATCAGGACTGTCATAAAAGTTCCTCTTCGTTCGACAAACACAAGGTGGTGATAGAAACGAAGAAAATAAAAACAGCCTTCGGCGCCCGCTCACTCGGTCCCAACTACTTTGCCAAGCTCATCCCCGACTGCTTCTAGAAAGCCTCATGCGACCACAGGTGTAGGCCCGGCTTTTTTTTTTTTTTTTTTGGAGGTCCGGCAGTCGCTCGGCGCCTTTTTTTGGTTAGCACAACATGGCATAGCCCTCCTCTCTCTCCACCCCTAAAGGCTCAGTCCGAGGCCCAAAACTCGGCCCGCCTGCGAGCTTCGGATGATAGCACTGCCATTTTCTTTCTATCTCGGCCGCTTCACTCGACCCGTCCGCCAGCAATGCGTTTTCTATTCGTCTGCTTCCGTCTTCGAAAATCTGCGGGGGGGGGGGCAGATATCTCGCCCGCTGTAGCTTGACACTGAAACGATCTCCGCCGTAGTAGGCCCTGAGATGCCATGTCGGTCGTGCAAGACACAAGCTTCACAGCCCCTTTAATCCTCAACCCCTGATATGAGCCCGACTGACATGCCATAGACGACTCCAGTCCACGCACCACCTGCTATTAGAGTAACAGTGCTCATGCGCAGAGTGTGCATTTCACGCCAAAGTCAGTGCATATACGCTTTGGACTGGTCGTCTTTTCGTTCCACCTGACATCCTCCGTTCCGAGTCTGATCAGCAGCAGCCCTTGCTGCTGTGGAGGTGGTCACCATCCGGGCCTGCAGATTGGACGAACGCCAAATGACGCCTCTAAATCCATCTCCTCTGTGCTTTCTTGGCAAGGGGCACTATGTGAATGGTCTCTTCCGGCGGCCAGAGACTGCCAAGGTGCTTCGACCAGCCCATTCAGGAGCAACCCCAGGACCCACGGAGCCGGATTGCTGGGCTAACCCCTTTGTCCGCGTTTCTCGCGACAATGTCTGGGACTGTGACGGAAATGCCGTATCTGCCAATCAGGCAGGTTTCTAACCGCCAGTGCCGCTGAGCTGGTAAACTCCACAGGATCCCCTCGGTCACCACTTACACGGGACAGTTACTTACCCCCCAGGACAAGGAAGGCAATGCTTGGTTGTATTTGCGAGAATGGCACCATATACCTTGCCTTGGTTGCTGTTCCCGTCTGTCGGGAAGCGTCGAGCCTTGCGCTCGCGGGTGCCAGGGAAGTCGATAAAATACATCCGTTTGGCCACCCCAAGAGAGTTTGATGCGGAGTATCTCCCCACCGGGGAGTATCCGATTCATCGGCCAGTCATGCCGGTGATAGTGAGTTCTCCTTGGACTTGCAGCCTACTCCTTTCTCCGGACATCTCGATGGGGAACACAAGGCTCGGGCCACCCCCATTTACTGGCACCATTGCGCAAAGTCCAATTGGACGGCTGTCTCCGACATCAAGCTGTTTCCCACTTCTGCTGGCCTCCATAGACGCTCACACACTCCCACATCCTCCCATCTAATCCCGGCGAGGGCGATGATATCGCCAACAAATACAACCTGCAAGTGCCGGCGTTCATCCTGATTTTGATCTAGCTGGTATTTGTCATCGTACCGGATGGCTCTCAACGCCCCCATCAAGTGGTTAAAGGGGGTGGTGCCAGGGGCTACCCGGCTTTCCAGCATATGGAAGAAGTGAAGTATCTTCAGGTTCCCGACAGGTAGGCAGTACTATCGGGACACTCCGCTGCGCGTGCCCTTGTCCAAATGTTCATTTCGGCGCGTGAACCAGAGCCAACAACACTGCCTCGTCATCAGGCGTCCGCTTATCCGCTCCTATTATCAGTCGACGCCCACCGACATGGCGTTTAGCAGGTTGTTGGCAATGCAATGCAACGGCCCACCTCTATGATGGACATGTATGTTGAATCACGGGGTTTTATGGGCGTTCAGTCCAGCCGCAGGCCTCGCCCCATTCCACATGCAGAGGCTACGGTGTGGCAACTTGCTACGATCACTGGGAGTTGGGAGTGAAAGTATCCGTGTCGTCGGGCATTTCCTCGTCTACAATAACTCTAGTTCTTGACACTGACATTGATGGGGCGAAGTTGAACTCTTGATGATCTTCTCGCCAATCCTCGGCGAGTCCAACAGCTGACAGGCTCAGAGGGGGACTGTTCCTACTATAAAAAGTGTCCTGCGATGCTATAGCCCATTAACAACGCGGAACTAATAATATATATCTCGGTAGGGCTGAGACCTTGGAGCGACCACTGGCTATATCATTTTGCTGATTTAGCTCGCTTTCTGTTTGAACCCACGCTGGAAAAGTTCTATAGTGAACACGAGCACGGTCGTGAAGGTGGTGTGGCAATGATGTAGCTCCCGGACAAGTTCTGAGGGTTGTCTGGAAGACAGGTAGGTATCTACCTACGCGAGACGGACCCTTAGGTTTGACAGAATGTGACACCTTGATACGCATTTCGCATAGTGGCATCATAACGTTCTCGCACCGTAGGCGAGGACGACCAGTGAAACCAGAATGTAGTTACCATCCCAATGGGAGGGGCTCACAAACCTGGGTAGGTAGGTAGGTTGGTCCTGGAATAGCGAGACTGAAGAACACGGCTGCCTGAGACTCTGGCTCGGAGACATTGAACCAGGCTCGACAGCACATCCGCCTTTTCCCGGGGCCAGTCGTCAAAGTCAACAGTGAATGGTCCTTGTTCAAGTTTACTGAATGCGACTCATGCGACTGTTTGTGCATGGACTCGGCCATCTAAATCTACGCTTGTATTTGGGCGGTCGGCGAGCATGCTGACACAACCGACATGATGAGAGTAGAGTATGGAGGCTGGGCTAGAAGAAGAAATGGTCACTTTTCTTAGTGCTCGAGGATGCATATCCCACAGTGCTGGCCTACATTTAGAGCTTCTACTCCGCTTTTATGTTCCTTATAAGGCATGGCAAGAAGCCCCCGAGGGCTCTTTTTGGGCATTGTATACATATGTATATACTTAGGCACTGTGTGTTGATTACCTAGGATGCCCTTTTTTTGGCCCGAACCTGTGTAGAATTTGCAAAACATTCGGTCCAGATTGTGGGACTGGGAGATCTGCTGGACTCGAGGCTTAGAACCAATGTCTTCGCCGCCAGGGGTAGGTTAGGGATCTACTCTAGCATAGTTAATACCCACACTTGCCACTCAAAAACATGCAATTGCCAAGACGTGAAAACGGTCCAAGTGAGGCGTTTAAATGATGACAAACAGCTCGATGAGATTTGATAAGTAGTTAACTCATTTTCTGGCGGATCTGAACGGTGGGTTGGCATTGAATATCCTTTTTTTCCTAAAAACAGTAGGAGTGTCGGAAGGGTAGAGAGTTTGGACTTGGAGCTGGATTTAAGGGGCGGCGTTGGGATGGGTTGTGTTGAGACGTGCGCCTTTTTTTCTTAACTTTTTGCTTTGCTAATTGGAAGCTAGTCGCAATGATGATACGAGTATCGTCCAAATCTACGGTTAGCCCCGTGGTCTGCAAGCCACAGGGAATGTTTGTCCTGTTCCAAGCTGAAATGATGGATGTTATGTGCTGATTCTCAGGTCATGGGGTTCATAACCAGGACAAAGAAAAAAGTCACTAACAGATCTTGCAGCAGATGGCGTCTCAATTCCGTTAGTGGTCGTCCAATGCCGCCAAGCCAAGGCCCCGTGACTGCCCTGACTTCCCTGACAAGCCTGACTGCCCTGGGCCCGCTCCGAGAGAGAGCCGCAGGATGACCCAGGCCCCAGGGATTCCCCGCCGTCTCCACCCGAGGCACCCCATCTTGCCCATACACACGTCGCCCAGTTTGACAGTTTGGGTTGCGATAGCTTCCGGAATATCCTCGAGGGCACCTCGAGGACCAATCAACGTGGCCGACTCCCGACGTCAATGGACTGTCAATGGACGACGTTCCGGGGGAAAGCGCAAGGCACGCGACAGCGACAGAGCCGCTTGTTGCTCCACAATAGCCCTGCTACTACATATCAACAACTTCTTTGAATAATTGTCGCGATGGTCCCACCGTGGCCTGAGTATTTTGGCCAGCTTCTCTTGGTGCTTCCTCTTGGTGCGGCCCACGCCGGATAACCAAGGCATTGCTTTGCTGTTCTGCAATCACCGCCTCAGCTTTCTATTGCTTTCTCCCCCGCTCTCCCCCCAGGCGCCGGCCAATAACCACCCCACGTGCGCCTGCGGGCTTCCTCACCACGCCAAGCCCAATCATCCAGTCCGAGCCCCGCTGGCCCTTTGTGATCACACGTCGTCGTGAAACGAGAGCGCGCGGCATGGGGAGAAACTGGGAAGCGAAGCTCATCATGTGAGCACGCCTTGGGAAACACAACGGGGAAGGGATGAGCGGTGGTTGAGTTTGGTAAGCGACCGATCGTCCCCGCCGGTGGAAGAGCATATAAGGCCGATGCCCATTAGCTGGACCTTAGGCAATTTTTCTTTCCTTCCTTCATTCATCATCCTCTTCTTCTTCATCTTCTTCTTCTTCATCTTCTTCTCCCTCATCTTCTTCTCCCTGTCCCTGGCCAACTCAAGTCTCACCCACTCACTCCCTCACAGCAACCAATCCTTCCCCCAAGAACCGATTGGCACAAGAAGCTGTTGCCCGCTCACTCAGCAACCGTCACCCGTCAACCATGTCGGCACCAACTCAAGAGAAGCTTCGCCAACTGGGCGAGCAAGTCCGGCCCTTCCCCCAAGCGACCTCTGAGCGCCGCCCTTCTGCGTTCTTGTCCTTGGCACCGAGCACTTCTGACTCGTACCCCCGGACCCAAAAGTCCAAGCAACAGCAACAGCCCAAGTCTGATGCCCTGACAGCTGAGGTTCTCGCCGATGTCCCCAAGCAAGACGATGCCGCCTTGGAGATCATGAAGCGCCGCACTTCCAGCCTCAGCAGTGACGGCTCCAAGAGCCGGCTCCGATTCCTCAAGCTTGGGCCCGTCCACTGGGGTGAGCATCAGGAGGAGCACCAGGACGACTTCCACGAGGTCGCAGTCGAGTGATCTTTCTGCTCTGGGAGAGTCTTCATTTCTACCATTTATGTTTTATTACATTACGAAAAGGCTAGCCAAAAGCCCTTATTACAGCCTCACTGGCTTTTGTTTCTGACCCCACATGTTGTTTTTCCTGCTGGGCGGTCACATGGGATACGGAATATTTTCATAGAACGAGGACTTGGGAACCGGGAAAATTGGCCTAATTTCCCTCCTTCCCCTCTCCTCCACACACCCCGAGAAGAAGACAACATTTGTACGCTTTTACCTCACCTTGAGGAAAGGGGGGACCTGAGGAGGAGGAGGAGGAGGAGGAGGAGGGGGGTTGTATTTGCGAGTCAGACACGGATACTGGGAAAGAAGGATCATCTTTCTTGGCACGCCTTTGGGGGAAAAGGATTGGGTTACACGGCTTAACAGTTGTCATAAGGATTGGGGGGGTTGAATGGGAGACTGCATAGACCATGGATAGTGTTTTTTTCTTTTCCTACTCTAGTTCCACGGCGGAATGAATGAAACGAATTCCCACACTTTTCACGCCTGGAGCGCGCGAGCCCAAAAAAACAACTCTGGCTGAATCCCATCCCACCTTTTGGACTACCTATGACACTAGCACACACAACCTGCTTGCCTCGTACCACACCAACCAAGCCCGCATATCTCTGTGTCGGTCGTGCGGGGGTGGAGTCGAGTTGTCCTGTCTGTCTCCTGTTCTCCTGTTGTGTGTGTGTGTGTGTGCCTCTCGTCTCTGGCTCTCTCTCTCTCTCTCTAGCTGGGTCTCTGATATCTGCTGTCGTCGCAAGCAACCAACCAACCATCCAAACCACCATCTGCGGCCGGCGCTGGATTGGTCCTTTCCGACCAGGTTTACTTGGGATGCCTGCTGCGCACTTGCCCAATAACCTGCCTTGTGGTCTGTTCCCATGCATGCATAGCATTTTGCAGCATGGTGGTGTGGGTGCTCAGCATATGCGATTTTTAAGCCGAAGATAGTCGACACAATGACGAAAAACCAACCTACTCGAGCAGCGCAGCGCGCTACTCTTTTTTTTTCTTTTTTTCACTCTCATCCCATCATTCATTCCTTAGCTCGCTCCTGCAAAAAGAAAAGGAACGAGAGGAGAGGAGTGCCGGCCGAAGCCAAGATACACGGAGTCGACTTCTCCGTCTTTTTTTTATGTGATGTCTGGGCAATAATAACACCACAAGCTCAATTCGGTAAGGTACTTATGTCATATGTGTTTTTTTTTTCTTGGGGGCGGGGGGAAGAAGAGAAGAGGAGAGGAGAGAGGTTGAAAGCGCAACAACAAAAAATCCCATGCAAGCCAAGACGGCAAGGACCACAGCAGATCTCGCCAGATACGAATTGACAAGAGATCGGTCGGCAGGATCACAGGGATGCCAAGAAGCGAAAAGCGAAAAGGGTCATCGAGAAGGGCAGTTGAGAGAAGGGAGGGGGGAAAGAGAGACAGAGTAAAGTCCTTGGCAATTGCTTGGCAGGAAGGACAAGTCTGCGTTGTGGGTAAGACAAGACAACCGACCCAAGACTCAACAAAGTAATATTTCTCTTTCTTTCTTTGCAAGGTATTATATCGCCGCGCAAAAAAACAGAAAAAAATGTGCTGATGAATGCCAAGAAGGAATTGCAGCATTTTGGTGAAACACCCTTGCTTCTTACACTTAGTTGTTCGACGCAAAAGGTCGGGATGTGTTGTATTTTCTTTCACCCACACCTTCATACACATTGACAATAAGCTTATTCATAGCTGAGCATAGTGATGCATCCAAGTTAATTAATCATGGTAGCATTACCATCCATGCTTCAAGAGAAGGAGGAAATGAAACAATCGATAGAGGCAAAAAAAAAAGTCAAGGTTCAACAACAACCAGAAAATCTAGGTCCAGAAGGCCTGGACTTGATTAGGCCTTGGTAGATTCCTCGCCTCATAGCATCCACTCTGCCCCCATCGTGCGCGTCCGTCAGTCAGTCAAATTAGCGCCGCGCCATGGCTCGGTGCGGAGTGGAGGGCACGGGCTAATTCCTTCCCTTCCGGTCACAGAGATCGCTAGCATTTGCTCATCTTGGCACACACCAACAAAAGTACCACCGAACAGAGAAAGGTGCTGCGGGCCAATTGAGCCTACAAGTCAACAAGTTCTGGTGGGTTTGTGGAGGCTTGGCAGAGTTACGGCATGTCTTGAACCGGAAGAACCCCGACTCTGTGGTCTCGTCACTGTCCTCCACCGCCTGTTGGTATGAGGGCGGTTCTGTTGTTGTCAGACAGCCAAGACAGCCAAGAGATGGGAAAGAGAACAAAAGAGACACGTTCATATGGAAATTCCCCCTTTGTCTCATCGTAAGATCACATTCTCCTTTTGTGCCTGTATGTTGTCGGGATGCTTGGATGAATGAATTATGAAGACATTGTGGTCGCGCCTCGGAGGGGGCTCCGGAGATGGCAGAAGCATTGGTTTACTTCGAGTGCCTCTGTATCCCCCAATGAGATGGAAGAGACGAAAGGATTCTCAAAGTGATGAGCATGTACGCCTTGATTATGCAGTCTCTGCAGTGACCTTCTTGATGTTCAGCTCGGCCTCATCGCCACCGTGTTCCCGCAGCAGCTTTGCCAAGTCGATATCGATCCAAAAGGCGTCATGATCATCGGCTGAGGAGGCATATCTGGGCTTCCCACCAAGACCCATAGCCGTCAGGCGGGTCGCCAACGCCGCCACCCGTCCATCATCGTCTTGGGGCCGCCTGTTTATACAGGGCGGCGGCGGCGGCAGCGCACCACCCCCCTCATGGGCAGCATGAAAGGCACACCAGAACTGGACGTGAAACCTCCGTGCGACACGAAGGTGAACGCGCTCGAGATCCGGGTCGGAAATGATCCTCAGCAGCGCGCGGAACGCGTAATCTTTGGCGTTGAACCACTCTCGGTCGGGGTTGAGGCTGGACCGTTGCGGATGGCAATGTTCGACCAAGTGCTGGCCGTCCCAGAACGCCTCGAAGGACTCGCCGAGTCGAAAGTCGAGCCGGCGCAGGTTCCCAGCCAGGATCATGTCGGTCAAAGCCGGGACTATTTTGTCTTCGAGCAGGGAGCCGAGCAGGCGGACATAGATGACCAGGCTACGGATATTACGCCGTGCACCGCTCGCGGCTGCCGACGTGAGGAGCCCGCATTTTTCGTCAGCGAGAGCGGGGTGCAGCCGTGAGAGGCGTCTCGGCTTGCAGTTCCAGTAGAAGGTGTTGCGGCCGTAGTAGAGACCGACGGCCTCGCGATAGAGAACTGATGATACGAGAAAGAGGCCTAGCGGTGGCGCGTTAGACGAGACAGACCCATCGTCGCCATCATCATCGCCATCGTTCATGAAAGAATAGGCGCCAACATGAATGCCCCCGGGGAAGTGACAGACATGGTCCAGGATCTGTTCACGAAGCTCAGGTGGCAAGTCAAAGAATCGCTCAAAGACGTTCCTATTCCCAACTGAGCTCATTCTGTGAAAGGGGGACCGTGAAAAGAAGGAGAAGACGGCAAATTGTCAAGTGGGTTGAGGTGAGGTGAGGTGCGGTGCACTTTTCTTTGCCTTCCAGGTTGGGTTGATGCGTAGCCAAAACCCCGCCCCCCACTGGCCAGCCAAATCCGCGACCTCCGTGGGCGGTTCCTTCCACATTTTGACATGCTCCTCCCCACCACTGACTTATCACCATCGACTAGAACCTTCACCACTGTTGCCGACAACCAGCAGACTGTCCAGTTTCCCGTGTTCCAGAGTAAGCTGCCAACTGCTTAGTTTCAACCCTTTAAACCAGACCGTGTACGGAGGCTCGGATTCAACGAAAGGGCCCTCTCGTCCAGTACCTGGACGTATGTACGTCCGTAATGGGAAATGAGAGGACGTTTGGCTTCTCCCCCTGCCGTACAATGAATAGAAGCTGCCCTGATACCGAGTATGTAGGCCAGCACTAAGCAGGACGAGCCTTTTTTTTTGGCCCTAGCCTCTGTGGATGGAGTAATGGGGTGTTTATAGCTTCTCGTTATGCCCTGTCCCTGGTCTGTTCAGCCAGCACTGGGGCATTGGTATCTTTGAGCACTGGCCTCAATCTCCCTCCGTATCTGGGCTTTTAGCCATGTCAGCATATGATTCAAGGCCCAATGTTCAGAAACAAACAGCGTGATCGCCAGTTCACTAGGCATTGGTCAAAACGAGTATGGCATTTTTAGAATTTTTAATTATCCTCCCTAAGTCTACATGCATGCGCCGAGAAGATTTTGGGTCGTCAGATGGGGATCAATCGTGAATTCGCCGAGGGAAAGAAATCCGGTCGTCAATCTTGGACACTCCCCTCCACCCCTTGGGTAATTTTAAGTAGAGAAAAGCAGACTGAAGCCAAGCATCTCTAACTTTTAGTTCCGCTTCGAGAACGAGATAAGACGCCTTCCCTTGGACCGCTCAGTATCCAGATCATCTCTTCAATATCCCGTCCGAATGCGCCCCGTTTCTCGGTGGTCGGAGACGAATCGCAGGCCAAGGCATTTATCGCGAGGACATGGCCTTGGTCACGAGCCTCTTAAGGGCAAGCTCCTTCTTCTTCAGGTCATCAGAGGACGAGTCCTCGATCTCGAGCTGGCCCATGGCCTCGCTGAGCGACTGCTCAATCTTCTCCTTTTGGCCGCGTTTGAGCTTAAGGGACAGAGTCGGGTCCGAAATGATCTCCTCAACGCGGGAGATGTAGGACTCGAGCTGCTGCTTGGCCTCGAAGCGCTTGCTGAAAGCCTCGTCGTTGGTCTTGAACTTCTCAGCATCTATTGCGGTTATAGTTAGCAAATTGCCACGAGTCACGGATATGTGATTATGCTTACCGTTGATCATGTTCTCAATCTCGCTGGTGGAGAGCTTGCCAACGGAGTTGGAGATGGTGATATTGGCACTGCGGCCGGAGGTCTTCTCAGTGGCAGTAACCTTCAGAATGCCGTTCACGTCGACCTCGAAGACGACCTCGAGGACGGCCTCGCCAGCCTTCATGGGAGGGATGGGAGCCAGAGTGAATTCGCCCAGAGAAGTGTTGTCCTCGCAGTTGACACGCTCGCCCTGGAACACAGGGAACTGAACAGTCTGCTGGTTGTCGGCAACAGTGGTGAAGGTCCTATTCGGAGATGATAAATCAGTGGTGAGAAAAGAGCATGTGGAAATGTGGAAGGTACGACTCACCGCTTTCGAAGACAAGGCACTGTGCTGGCACGAGGCACGACGGGGGCGAAGATGTTGCCCTCCATGGCAACACCGAGGGAGAGAGGGACGACATCAAGCAGCAGAAGGTCGGCGGTGTCGGCGGAGGTGGCTTTGCCGGAGAGAATACCAGCCTGGACGGCGGCGCCATATGCGACGGCCTCATCGGGGTTGATGCTCTTCTCGAGCTTCTTGCCATCGAAAAACTCGCTGAGGAGCTTCTGGATGCGGGGGATACGGGTAGAGCCACCGACGAGGACGATCTCATCAACGGCGCTCTTCTCAATAGCGGCGTCCTTGAGAACCTGGGCAACAGGCTCGAGGGTGCCAGAGAAGGCCTTGGCGTTCAGGTCCTCGAAACGAGCACGGGTGATCTGCATGTTGAAGTCCTCGCCATCAAAGAGAGAGTCGATCTCAATGGTGGTCTGAGCACCGCTGGAGAGGGTACGCTTGGCACGCTCGCAGGCAGTTCGCAGGCGGCGAAGGGCACGGGCATCACCGGAAAGATCCTACTCGGTCAATGGTTAGTGCTGTGCGGTGTAGAAAAAGGCATATTTGAGAAACAAAAAAGCTTGTAAGGAGCAAGGAAAGGAGGTTCAAGGAGCAGGCAAGCCGTAATAATCAGGCAAAGATGTGTAAGAAGCAAGAAAAGACGTGTGAGGAGCAGAAAAAGGTGTGTATAAAATGAGTGAAAGATGTGCAAGTCTAAGAAAAAGGGGACTTCGGAATGTTCCTCGAAAAGAAAATAAAGACAAAATCGCAAAAGAAAAAAGTTCGTACCTTCTTGGTTTTTTTCGTGAACTCTTTCTTGCAATAATCAAGTAGGTTGGTGTCGAAATCCTGGCCACCTGTTCTTTGGTTAGCAGTCTGATATATTATGAAAAGGGGAGTCAAAACATACCCAAGTGAGTGTCACCGGCAGTGGCGCGGACAGTGAAGACACCACCCTGGATGTTCAGGAGGGAGACATCGAAAGTACCACCACCCAGATCGTAGATAAGGACGTTGCGCTCCTTGGCAGACTTGCCAGAGCCGAGGCCATAAGCGATGGCAGCAGCGGTGGGCTCGTTGATGATACGGAGGATGTTGAGGCCGGAAATGGCACCAGCATCCTTGGTGGCTTGACGCTGGTTGTCGTTGAAGTAGGCGGGCACGGTGATGACGGCCTTCTCAACCTTCTTGCCAATCTTGACCTCGGCAATCTCCTTCATCTGTTCGGCAACGGGTTAGTGCTGTACGGGCAAGACTAAGGGAAAATGCAAGTCGTACCTTGGTCAGGACCATGGCGGAGATCTCCTGGGGGGAGAAAGTGTGGACGCTGCCGAGGTAGTCAACCTGGACCTTGGGGCTGCCGTCGTCGTCAATGACCTTGAAAGGCCAAGACTCCATGTCCTTCTTGACGGTCGGATCATCGAAGCGACGACCGATAAGACGCCTGATAGAACAAACTGGTCAGAAAATAGCGCCTCTTGGTTCAGGGAGGGTTGCCATACTTGACATCGAAGACGGTGTTGATGGGGTTCATGGCAGCCTGGTTCTTGGCCGCCTCACCGATCAAGCGCTCCTGATCTGTGAAAGAGACGAACGAGGGAGTGGTGAAGCTACCCTGCTCGTTGGCGATGATCTCTACATTGGTGCCCTCGTAGGTGGCGACGCAAGAGTAGGTCGTGCCTGTAGACCGCAAGGCTCTGTCAGCAAAGTGCGCCGAACAAAGAGGGGATGCGAAAAAATCGCCAGCGTCGGTCGATTAGACAAACGCAAGCATGATAGACGGACGTACCCAAATCGATGCCAATGGCACCATCGTATACTTCTTCCGCCATGATGAAGATTTGTGTTGTAAAGAGGATGGGGGATGAAGGTTGAGAGGGAATCTGCCGCAAGATAAAGAGAAGCCGGTTCGGCGTGGGGCAGGCAGGTCGAAGGTCTTAAATTATCAGAATTTTTAAAATCAATTGCGCGGTGAACTTTTTTTTCGCCTGACTTGCCAACCACCAGCTTTCCCCACTTCCCCAACAGGTAAGGCGCGGTCTAGGCGTATCTTATCGCCGTCACACGTGAGTCAGCTCGTGATGTGTTCGATGCAGGACCCTGCTATTGTCACACCCAAGTCTGGCGCTAACTGAAAGATTTTAGGAGGCGGCGCAATTGTGTTTCGCCTGAGTTTGCCTGCGACAGACGTTTTTCATCTGGACCTTAGCTTGCGATCGCCTCAAAAAAAATTAAACCCCCATCGTCAAACGGAACTACCTACTTTCAGAGCAAGACTTTTGCCTGGCGCAGAGTCGTACCTTCCCTTCAAAGAAGCGCAACGTGCAACACCCCTGCCCTAAAACCTAATCGACCTACCTCTTTCCTCCCATCAGACACCGAGCCGCATACGCGAAAGCGCAACCAAACTCCCCCACATCCACCCGCCTTACTTACATCAAAGCTGCTGAACACACAAACTTCGCGCTCTGTGGATCCCTCCCCATCCACACCTGATTCTTTCGCCTCTGAATTGCTCCGCAACACCGACTTCACCTCGTCCCACACCTACCATCCATCCCAATCATGTCAGAACAGGTTGACCTCACGACGATCCCCATCTCGCCCGATGGCGGCAATGTTGCCGCCGGCGCTTCTGAGGATGCCGGCAAGACCATTACTGTCTTCCACGACAAGGACAACTTCAATGTCAAGCACCCTCTCTCCAACCGGTGGACACTGTGGTTCACCAAGCCTGCCAGCGGAAAGGTATGTCGCTGCTTCCCCCCCCCCCCCCCCCCCCAGATTTATGACAAATTTGGGCTATACTGACTGGCGGTTTAGGGCGACAACTGGAACGACCTGCTGAAGGAAGTGATCACCTTTGAGTCTGTCGAAGAGTTCTGGGGAATTTATGTATGCAATCTCAACAAAGCTACCCAAGTCGTCAACATCCAACTTGCGCTAACCGCACTTTGCAGAACAACATTGCTCCGGTCTCCGAGCTCGCCCTGAAGTCCGATTACCACCTTTTCAAGGAAGGCGTTCGGCCAGAGTGGGAGGACATCCAGAACAAGCATGGCGGCAAGTGGTCGTACCAGTTCAAGGACAAGCGATCCGTGAGCATTGACGAGCTCTGGCTTCACACAATGCTCGCCGCCATTGGCGAGACGCTGGAGGAAGAAGAGGATGGCGAAGTCATGGGTGTTGTCGTCAACGTTCGCAAAGCATTCTTCCGTATCGGTGTCTGGACTCGCACCATAGGAAAGAGCATTCCAGGCCGCGGAGACGGTGACGTTGCTGGTGGAAAGGGCCGCACCCCCGAGAAGGGCAGGGATATTCTGCAGGCTATTGGCCGCCGTTTCAAGGCCACTCTCAAGCTGCCAGCTGCTGAGCTGGTCGAGTTCTCTGGCCACACCGACAGTGCTCACAGTGGCAGCACGCGCGCGAGGGCTAAGTTCACCGTTTAGGCTCAGAACTGGTGCTTGTACACATACCGGGCACTGCCTGGCACATCTTGGCACCTCGGCTGTTTAAGGCTGCCAACGCCACACAAATATCGACTATCACCCTTCCCCAACAACATAGAGTCCACCATGGCAGAGAAGTCGCGCGATGGAGCGAAGTGGGCACGATATGACGAATATGTGATATCTCGTTACGAAAAGCAGCTTCCTTATTTTCCCCTCCATTGAGGCGGGGATCCAGGCATGGAGATGGTTTTTAACTGCTCATGGTTTATCGCTTTAGGACGTATCTAGGCTTGCATGGCGTTTGTTTTCTTCCACTTGGGTCTAGGGTAGCTTCAGAGTGAGTCCCTTACGAACCGGTTTTCTCAGGGTGATATAGTGAACAAAGGGCTGTGTTTGTGATTTTGTTAGGCTTTGGCCATTATTCGTCACATCTATCTTTCCTCGCCATGTTTTTGGTGCCAGAAAGGAGTGAGTGAAATCTGAGATATATATTAGCTCGATGGATTCGTTTACCCCCTTCCTCCTCTGTAAGAAAATAAAGCCTTTTATTGAGTTTTTTTTCGCAAAGGAAATTCTGCTTTTTATGAAAGAGAGCCTTTCATATTCATTGCACTTGTGAATGTTGACCTAATATATACGTTTATCGTACCTGCCTCGACAACTGCCCTCCCGACTCTTTAATGGTAACTCTATATATCTACGACGATGTGTCGCTGGCGGTAAAAAGCATAGCAAACTAGTCTGGGTATACAATATTATCTCTACGCATATAGCTTCCCAGTCTAACCAAGTATATCAACTGTTCGCATTCTATTAGTCTTTGACACTCTCTATTTCCCATCTAAGACGCAATACCCTTTGTAGGCTGGTAATTATTAAGACATTATTTTGAGCACTAAAATTGTTGTCGCAAACCGAGAAAAGGAAAGTCAGTCGAATAGAAGGGGTGTAAACTACCTACCTACCTTTACATTGAGGCTAATATGTATAGGTAGGGCCACCTAGCGAGCGGGAGATATTATATACCTGGCTACCTTACCTATCGATGCCAGTAGGTATCAAGACACACACCTAAATGAGCACGCGCGGCCTACTAGATACGTACCGCGCCAATCTGAACAGATCTTCTCATTATAAGAACACGAGTTGTCCTTTCCGTCTTAGGACTACCTGATAGTGTCGTAACAACGCTGGCCAAAACGCATTGTGCTCCAATTGTCTATATTCTTACCTGGGGGATATATAGCCACACATGTAAGAAGTCTTACGGGGGTGCCTCTGCGAAAACAACTCAATGCCTCATTAAAAGCTCAATCTTTGTACGTAACTAACCGAACGCAATTACAAACATAATACTATACTGTAATGCACATTTATACAAGGTGTGGGTGTATAGGGTCTAAAAAAGTCCGTTCCCGTTCGGGTCCTCTATGAATATTCGAGTGCATAAGCATTTATTTACCGTTCCGTAGCCATTAGCCGCCAACACCAACCAGTGACCGTGAAGAAACTTAACTCTCACATCTCGTCCCCGCTGAACTCGTCCTGGAAGATATCTTTGACGAGCTGCTTCTTGTTGATCTTGCCCATGGCATTCCGCGGGATATGATCCACGATCTTCAAAACCTGGGGGATCTTGTAATTCGCCAGCCGGCCCTTCAATGCGCGGCGCATGTCGAGCGGTGTCCACCTGCCGTCTTCGGGCAGGTTTTCCTTATCCAGAATAACCACCGCGCCGACCTTTTGGCCCCACTTCCCCGAAGGCACCGCAAGCACCGCGACTTCGGCGACCTGGGGAAGCGCAAGCATCTCGCGCTCGACCTCGAGCGCTGATACCTTCTCGCCGCCGCTTTTGATGATGTCGGCGCTGCGGCGGCCAAGGATAAAGTACAGGTCGCCGCGTGTCCATTCCTTCTGACTAGGTGTCGAGCTCTTACCCGCGCTGGGAACAGGCCGCCGCACTGCCACATCGCCCGTCTTGAACCAACGACCCCTACCGTCCTTGGAGTCAACAAACTCCTTGGCTGTCGCCTCGGGGTTTCGCCAGTACTCGGTAAAGATGGTTGGCCCGCGGAGCTGAATCTCGCCTGCTCTTTCCCGCCCATCGGCGTCACGTTCATGGCCCTTCTCAATAACCTGGTTGGTGTCCAACTCCACGAGCCGCGCCTCTACGTTTGGTAGTGGCCATCCGACAGATCCGTCGACCCGGTCAGATACGTCGAGACCACAGCTTAACGCCATGCCTACCTCAGTCATGCCGAAGCGCTCGAGAAGGACGTTCCCGCCGCTCAGTTCTGACCATGCAAGCTTGATGGGCGTCGGCAGCGCTGCAGATCCGGAGATGGCGAGCCGCAGGTTCGCGGGACTGATGGCTGTACGAGTGGCACTTTGCATGTCGTGGTCCAACAACTTGTGTGTTGCTAGCAGCCGGGAATAGACAGTTGGGACGACAGTAAAAAATGTGATTTTCTCCCGCCGAGTAAAGGGTGACTGTGACTCCGGGTCGGGGGTCTGATCAGGGGTTAAGAAAGGGGCGGCAAATCGCTTCCATACTGCGTCTGCGTTAAAGGGGAAGAGGAACTCGATAGTGCTTCCAGAGAACAGGGGGGTGAAGAGAGCGTTAATGGTGCCGTGAATATGGTGCAGAGGTAGGACGTGTAGCAGGTGATCTGAAGCAGAGTATTCCCACGCCTGGAGGAGCGAGCGAGCCTGTGCTGTCATGACGGACTGTGGGAGGAGAACCCCTTTCTGTCGACGAGCGTTAGTCTGGCTAACTTGAGGCTCATCTAGGCCAACGAACGAAAACAAGATAGTGGCGGCCTTACTGGTCGATTGGTCGTGCCGGAGGTATAGAGCATCATGCCTGCCGACCCTGGCCCAGTCTTCTCCAAGCTGACTTTCTCATGCTGGCTGCCGCCTGGGAACTTGCTCAGCTGCAGATAGGTAGGCTGTTCATCGAGCTCAGTCCGTAGCACCTCCTGGGCCTTGTTGGCGAACTTGGCCGAGGACAGCAGCATCAAGGCCTCGCTGTGATTGAGGATGTACTGAAGCTCTGGTGCAGGAAAGGCCGGGGACAGTGGGACAGCAATAGACTTTGCCGCGAGAATGGCTAGGAGGGTCACTGTTGACACCAAGAGTGTCAGTCTCCTGCTGGGCTAGACAATGAAAAGGGGGAGGGGGTGACCGGCTTACCTACATAGTCGTAGCTGTTCTCGACCAAGAAGGCAATGCGTTCGCCATCGATGTCTTCCCGGCCGGCCGTCTGGAACAGGCGGTTCCGGGTCTTACAGACATCACCCAACAGCTCGCCGTAGCGGAATCGGCGACCGCTGCCCGAGTGAACAACTACGGTTGAGTCTGGATCATGGCTGGCAATGGCCTCGAAAACGGGCAGCCTGGGAAGCGTTGAAGCCATTCGGATACCAGCGGGTCTACACAGCCAACGGGACGACGACGATGCTCGGGCAATGGCAAAGGACAGTCTGCTACCAAAACTCCTGCCAAGGGTGAAGCCAAGAGACATTGGGAGGGGGGAGGGGGGGGAGACGCCCGAGAGGTGGGGGGTGTTGTCGACTTAAACCTGAAAGTTACAACTGTACAGACGACGTATAGACGACGTACAGCTGCACTCCAGCGCTCTCAGTCAGTCCGGTACGGGGAAGGGGCGCAGACGGGCTCGGCCGCTAGGAGGCGTAATATTACATGAACGGCAGGGATTTAGACAGTCCCGCTAGGCGATGGCACGAGACTGGCTTCTGATGCCGGAGTCCGGCGCATCCTACTTCTTTCTCCGGGAGTTGAGAGTGCTCAGCAAATTGGATTTTTCGGTCCAATAGTGCAAACGCGGGATGACGACGCGGGACCTGAATGCCACCTTGGTTTTTTTTGGGGCTTGTAGTGCCCCCTGTCTCACCCCCGTTCGCGGTTCGGCAGACTCCCTCTTCAGGCGGGTGATGCAGTGGAGACGAACAGTGGTGGTGGGGAACTCCAGGAACACGCCATGCGAGTTGCGAAAACGGTATTTGATGAGTACACATCTGGTATTTCGTGCCCTTAGTCCGTGCACTGTAGCTGCAGCCAATCAGCCGCGCTGCCCTCCGACTTACCAGGCATTTTTGGGGGTGTCCAAAGCAGCCACGCGCGGGATTATGCACACTGCAAATTCTGCCAACAACCCAACAGGTGGTGCGCACGAACAAAATGAAGCTCTTCACACATTTATACAAGTCGCTGAATTTGTGCTTTTGTACACTTTGTACAAAATACCTCGGATATATAGATTTAATAGGGTTTAATTCATATTTCTTTGGCTTGCCCCCTCAAGTCATATTAAAACCCTAACCCTAACCCCTAAACTCTTTTGGGCGGGCGTCGGGCGGTGTGTACGGCGGTCATTTATTGCGTGGCTGATTTGCCCGCTAGGTGGAAGCGAGCTGATTGGCTGCAGCCGGTAGGCACGGACTGTACCTAACGAAATACCACATGTGTTGTCACGAAATAAGGATTCCGATGCAAGAGTGTTCCCCCGAGTTCCTGCACCGAAAGTGCAGGGTTCAGAGCGAGGCCCCTGTTCTCATTGGCCTGAAGCTTCTCTGGCTTCCCCGAAGCCCCCCCCCCCTTACCAATTCCTGCCGGTCATGTCATTCTTTGGACATCCAGCTGTCGAACCTGGGCCATCTTTCCACCCGACGCCGGCTTGTTATTGTTGCACACGACTCGACTTTATGTTGCGCCGAACCGTCCTCGGACTCGCTAGAGGAGCCAGTCGGCCGTTTTATGCAATGGCGTCGTCGTCGTCAACCCCCGTGGAGGATACTATCAGACAAAAGGTACATACAATACAATACATACTCCAAACACCTCCCGAGTTCTTCCCATAGCGGGCAACTGGAGTGCGTGCGGTACGTCACACAAAAGCTGATAGGTCACCACCCAATGCGCTTTAGATCACCACTGCTCTCCAGCCTTCCACACTCGAGATCTACAACGACTCCCACCTTCATGCCCACCACAAGGCGATGGAGGACAGCTCGTCGAGCGAAACCCACTTCCGGGTCATAATAACGTCCGAGGCCTTCAAGTCCAAGATGCAGCCAGCGCGGCATCGTCTCGTCTACGGCCTCCTGAAGGAGGAGATGGCCCGAGAGGGAGGGATTCATGCGTTGCAGTTGCGCACCATGACCCCCGAAGAGGAGAAACGAAGGAATGAGCGAGAGGCTACTACTGAGAATGGCAACTGAGGTATGATGACGACGGAGTACGCATATAAGTGCGATGCTGAGTGACGACCCAAGGGGAAGAATGATACCCATAGATTTCGAGGATATGAATTAGGTGATGTGAAGCTCGAACTTCCTCTTCTTTGGAATCGCCACTTGGCTCATTGGCTCTCGCAAGCCGGTATTAGGTATTTTGAGCTCAGTGTCCTTTAAAAAACAAGCGTATATTATATTTATTAGATATCTATATTACGGAGCTGGAGTGTATCGTTATTTTGTTTTAGCTAGCCCTCTAATAAATCAAATACTCCATCATCACTTCATTGTACCCAGCTCACCCATTCATTTTGGTAATCCTTTGGGCGTAGAGCTGGGAATGGCCCTGGTCAAAAATTGCTTCCACGCGTTTCGTTCACCACTAGGGTCTAGGGGCCTCTTTTCTTTATTGCGACGCTCACTGCTCGACGACCCTACTGCCATTTTACTGGAGAGCCTAGGCTTCATCGCGCTCTCTGGGATGGTATCCGGGTTGCTCAACTGAGAGGGGGCCATGGGCATTTTATTCGTTGGCTGACGGTTCATGTTGTCGGCGTCGCGCAAAGGTGTGTCAATGCTTTCTTTTGGCACTATCTGGCCATGCAGGGACTTGGATGTATACTTTCTGTACTCGTGGGCTCCTGCTGGTGGTGTAGCATTTTCTCGAGATGACGCACGAGGCGCACTGGGCCTGGGGATAGTGGCATTGCTCGCAGCCCGTGAGATGCTCTGCTGAACCTTTGCCATCGGTTGTGATCCATCAATGTCAATGGGATCCGACTCCAACTCCCCAGCTGCCCTAGGCCGCGCTTCTGTCATCATGGGCGACTGCTGTGTGGGTTGGGTTGTAGCCACTATCTGAGGGTCGGGAAGTGTCCTTTTTTTCACCAGGTTGATAGACCGAACATCATCCAGGTACTTATCCAGTACATCGTCAATATTATCCTTCGTCAGGACGCCTTTCGTGTAAGTCGGGTTTGAAACGTTGTCGCTATACCACTCCAGAGCAGTGAGAACCCCTATTTGGGAATCATGGTTCTTGACATATTCCATATATTCCCCACAAAACACTCGAACAAAATCGTCATACAAAAACGGAATAAGAGTTCGTCGGTCCCTAAGATTTTGTACAACAATTACCCCCCTAACAAAATCCTTCTGACTTGCTCGAAAATCTGGGTATTCAACTTTGAAGGCGGTATAAGGAACTTGTGATGGACAGCCGTTTGGCGGTAGCTTTTCCGAGCTACTGAGCTGGTGTTGGTTTGCAGGTTGGGGAGTGGCGGTGATGAGGGCTTGTGGATATGGGGTAATCGATGAATCAGGATCATTCCCGGATACTGCTACGGGTATGACACCATGACCACTGCTATCTGAGGCTTTCAGAGAGGCGGATGGGCTGAGGATCGGATTGGGCGATTGTGTCGTGACAATTATGGGCAACTGATTAGAGGCAGTTGATATCCCGGTTTGTTGGACGGGCAGTAGCGAGGAGTGTTTTGGGTCGTCAGGCTCGGGACTATCGAATCTGTTGGCGACGGACTTCATGAGCCGACGCCGTTTGGGCCGCGGCTCCGTCGCAGGGCTAACCTGTTCGGTGTAGGTGCATGGGATGATCTGAGCCGAAGGTGGCGTAGGCTCGGGAAACATAGGCGCGACTGGCCGGGCGACGGGTTCCAGCACGTCGGTGATGGCTCGGGGAACTTGAAGTTCTAGCCCTGCCTCAGAGCTCGGACTGCTACTCGGAGGAAAGTGATTCACGAAGAGAGTCCTAGTCAAGGGTTTTGAGGCAGGACGACGAGGTTGTTTGTTTGCAGGGAGTTGCGTTTGGACGACTGGACTTGGTTCCACAACAGGAGGCGCTGGTCGAGGATGGAGATATGAAGATGGGGTTCGATGGCGGGCAGGAGACAACGACCAAGGGATTGGCGTTCCTGTATTGTCAGGAACCTCCTCCTTGACCTCTCCAGGTAAAGACCTAGGTTGCGATGAGAATCGTTCTCTCTCATGTAGATTGGAGTTTTCCCGTGAAGTGGATTCGCCAACTTCGCTCTGGCATTTCCTGAGGTCTTGTAAAACCTTTGTGGGAAAGTTGGCACCCCCACTGGAGAGCCAAGCATCCTGGCGATCTAGCAAGAGATTTTCGTCCTTGGGAACTCGAAAATAGCTCGGTGTCGTACCAGGAGTCGTTACCCGAGCACCCAAATCTGGAGATGGGGTTCGAATATCGCGGGCAGGAAACGGTGGCGTTCCCGTCTCGTCAAGACTTTGCTTCTCGGCCTCTCTAGTCAAAGGCCTGGGTTGCGACGATAGTCTCTCTTTCTCGCCCTCCATTGAATGGCATTCGACATGTTTGCTGTGGGATTCCCATAGATCCTGGAGCACCTTTGCGGGAACGTTGACAACGTTACGAGAGAACCAAGCATCCTGGCGATCCAGTAAGAGCTGTTGGCCCTTTGGGGGTTGAAAGAAACGTCGAGGGATTCTCATCCCTCCGTGAAGGTGGCTGGGCGACCATGTGCTGGTATGCACAAGTTTTTCGGACCTCGCCATGCTGGAGGTGAAGCGGGAATGGATTGTTGCGATCGATGCCTACCGCTTCCACCTTAAGAATTGGCGGGGGTGGTTGGTTCCAGAATTCGGATTAACAAGCTGTGACTGAAGCCAATAATCTCAGAGCTAAAGATATCTTGCCGGAACATCCCGCTTCCAAGCATTGATCTTGAGAGGCATTCCAAGTTGTACGACGACGAAAAAGAGAGAGGCAATTCCCTTGATTCTGTTTCTGCTTTGTCGATTTGCAAACGCGCGCGGCCACTAAACCGACGCGGAATTGCTTGAACACTCAACGCCAAGTCACGTGAATCTCCGCAGAGCTAGTCTTGGAGTACGAGTGGGGTCGGGATCCTTGCCCTTGCCTGAGAAATGAGACCTTGGTTGGTTCCATCCAACGATCCATTCCCGGTGCTGCCCTACGCGTTCCGCTGCGCCTGACGTATTGTAACAACGGTCATCCCTGCATGACTAACCAACCTAGCTCTGGCCAAGCATGAGGCCATTCACGCCCTGTTCCTTCTCTCTCTGAAAGCACCCTTTCTCCCAGCTGCAAAGTGTTATAGAGCAGATGGTCGGAATTATTCCAGTGCTCCCTCTTCTTTCTCTTTGCTTGTTCAGGGCGGTGCCCGTGTGATTAGGATTCCTCGCTATCTCGAAGCCCACAGGCAGGGCACCCACCTTTTGGCTCGGCAATGCTCCCTTGACACCAGAGCAACTTATCTGTCCCAGCGCCTCCGAACACATATCCCTGCCATGACAACCCTCTCGTCAGAGCTATTCCGAGACCGAGCTGGCAGAGCATGAGCTTTGGGTTATTCGAACCCCGACCTCGCTAAGACAGACTCGTCTGTTGCCCCGATTCAGCGAAGGGATGGCCAACGCCAATAGCCACAAGCACCCTCTCCTATCGCCTGCCCAACCCCCATCCCCGGTAGATTCTCGATCACGCCGCGACTCTCTCACATCGATTTCCGTATCCTCTCAGGCAGACAAGGACCAGCTCGCCCTGACTCTCGACAAGATCCATACGTCTGCCAGCCAGTCCGGGGTCCTGACCACGTTCAACGATTTCGCCCCTCCCCCGGGCACCCTTGCGGTCGTCGAAAGCAAGGGAAGCACGGGAGACTTGGTGCAACAAGGACTGAGTGGCTTGTACAGCCGTTTCAAAGAGGCCGTCGGTGCTGTGGGCAAAGCCTCCACTCAAGAGGTGGACGATTGTGACAGCCATGATGGTGCTTCCAAGAGGAGCTCGGACACGGTCAATACTGCCTCCAAGACCTCGGCGGCATCCTTCCCAAGAGGAGAAAGCGGGGCTACGAGCTCAACTTTTGACTCTGCCATATCCTCAGATGTCCAGATATCAGGTCTAGCTTCCTCTGGGGTAGCGACCGCCGAGTCACAATCGTCCGTGCCACAGTCCTCCAAAGCATCTTCAATGACAACAGTGTCTGGCCCGAAATCTGCTTCTCTCAGCGCCCAAAACTCGCACAAGTCGCCCAGTACAGCCCTTGCCACTGGTGCCGGGAAAGGTGTCGTGGACACGGATGCCGCTCGAGGTATGACTCCTCGCATAGAGGAGTCGTCAGCCAGGTCCACGGGCCGCAGAAGCATAAGCAGACCGGCCGATAGTTCACCGGTGCCCAGTCCCTCTGGAAACACCAGCTTAGACAGCGTAGCTCTCAGCGACAGGATGATCATGCCAATTCGCACAAGGAGGGAAGACGGTTTGAGCATCGATGGAAGTACAGACATGCCGCACAGTCCAGTCAAGCTTCCCGAGGTTCGAGCTTCCTCCTCATCCCGGATGCCTTCGAGAGACGTGAAAAAAAAGCCCGCAGTGATCGACCGTATCAGTTACTCGCAGGGTGGTGGCAACCGCTCAAGGTCATCATCGATGGAGCCTGGCACTGCCGAGCCGAGCCCCATTAGCACTTCAGCTCACAGTTCAGTGTTCCATGACTCCTTTATACATAATGAGAGGCCGCAGAGGCTGCAGTCCGGTGCGTTGAAAATTCCTGGTACTACAACAATTGAAGGGGCCCCTGAGATGGTAAACGCAAGACTCGAGATGATGCGAAAGCAAGTGCTAAGCAAAGAATTCTGGATGGCCGACGAGACCTGCAAGGAGTGCTTTCTCTGCGGCACACCGTTCTCTGCCTTTCGCCGCAAGCATCATTGCCGGACTTGTGGCTGTATTTTTGACTCCAAATGCACCTCGAATATCTCGGGGCAGAGGTTTGGTGTCCAGGGGTCCTTGAGAGTCTGCAAGACCTGTCTTAACGTCATAAATCGCCGGTATGATAGCGGCTCGGATGATTCGGCTGATGAATCCTATCTCCCTGCCATTTTTCGCCCTCATCAACCCAAGACCGGCCAGGCTGTGCTCGCCAGGCCTAGGGCTGACGATGAAGTGAGCATGTCGGAGCGAACAGAGCAGGCAGACGACACAAGGTCTGCCACTACTCCTATGATGGCTATCCCGGCAACACGCCGCGTCGGAGACAACAACCGGCATTCCGCAGTCTTGGAGATCGATATGCCACAGCTTCTCAGCCGCCCAAGTTCATCGAGGTCGCTGAAGTCATTGGCAGGGAACCGGCCGCAGTCTTCTGGCCACCGCAGGCACCACTCAAAGCACAACTTTTTGACCAGATTCAAGGCTTCAACAGAAGATAGGGCTCCGTTCCGCAAGCCGGTTAACGACGAGCTTGGAAAGAAGTCCAAGCTGAATGCCTTCCATGACGATAATATTATTGATCCGGAACTCGCTGCTTTCATGTCTGACGAATCAAGCGGCGATGAGCAGATGGGAATCTTCGCCACGATGAACAACAACGACATTCAGCCTTCCAGTCTCGACCCTGACAAATCAAGTTTTGGCCCTTATCTGGGCACAGGGAGAAAACATCGATTCCGCTATGGAGAAAAGAGCGTCAGTGGTCTCAGCTTTACAAGTCGCGGTCAGGACGACATCGGTGGGCTACAGAGCCTATCCGTCCACCCAAGACCGCCGAGAAGGAGAAACCTCAGCACCGCAAGTGCTAGCGTCCACCATTTGCGGTCCCCCCGTCCTAAATCTGGCGTTTTCAAGGGTCCTACAGTCTCGGCAGACGCACTCTCATTATTCGACTCGGCTGGGGCGGCCGAGTCCTCCGCATTGAAGAGGAGTGACTCGATCCGCGATGGGAAATCGCCCGAGGATGGATTGAACCCTGCGAGTCTGCAGCATGTCAAGAAGCTTTTTCGACAGCTGCTTGAGGATGCCAACATACCCAACCCTGCAGCTTGGGAAAAGGCGCTAATTCCCATTCTCGACCGATGTGCAGACGATGTTGACCCCAATATCCGCAACGGAGACGACATGGATATACGGCACTGGGTTAAGCTCAAGAAGGTTCCTGGTGGTAAGCCAAGCGACACTGCGTATGTCCACGGCGTCGTCTTTACCAAGAACCTGGCCCTCAAGAGTATGCCTCGCAAGATCCGCAATCCGAGGATAGTGATCATCACTTTTCCAATCGAATATCAGCGCCACCCAGAGCAGCATTTTATGAGCTTGCAGCCTGTCATTGAACAGGAAAAGGAGTACCTGAGAATGGTCGTCAACCGAATCCTCAATCTCGAGCCTCACGTCTTGCTGGTCGAGAAGAGCGTCGCGGGCGTCGCCTTGCAGTACCTCTCAGAAGCCAATGTTGCAGTTGCATACAATGTCAAACCTTCGGTCATCGAAGCTGTGTCAAGGATTGCGAACATGCCAATCATCTCATCTATGGACATGCTAAGTCTGGGTGCTCGCGTCGGCACAAGCGCGAGCTTCGAGGTCAAGACGTACGTTAACTACGAGCTCAAGGGCAAGAAAAAGACTTACATCTTTGTTGCCGGTTGCCCCAAAGATCGCGGTTGCACCATCGCTCTGCGCGGCGCACCCACCCAGGTCCTGGCTCGCATGAAAAAGATCACCGAGTTCATGGTCTACGTCGTCTACAACTTGAAGCTGGAGTCATGTTTGATGCGCGACGAGTTTGTGCAAATACCACCCGAGGTCGAATGCTCGGTTCCGTCGACATCGAGGCAGCATAGCGACTACAGCCTCTTGGTATCACTAGCTAACACTCCGGATCAGGCCAATCACAACAACCCCGCTATTTTAGTGACGAGCCAAAGCACGGAAAGCGAGAAAGTTACTCAGTCGAGCGACAGTGTTGTCACGGACACAGAGCAGCCTGCGGTCGATCAACCCGGTCAGCCTCTTCAAGCGGCCTCCGAGCAGACACGGAGACTGATATCTCTGCATGAATCACATTCCCATATCTCCCACGACAACCAGGTGCCAGAGGATGTTCCCATGCCGACATTTTACAGCGATATGGTCGCCAAATATGAGACCAGAATTTTATCTGCATCCCCATTTGTCAAGTTCACCCAACCTTACCTGCTAATGAAGGCTCGGGAGCAAGAGAGACGTCTTGTCTACCTGAAGCGTCTCCGCGACCAGGACATCGTCGAGGAACATGGAGAGAACGAGAAGAACAAGCAACAGCGCTTCCAGCTCATCAAGCCCGAGATGGTGCACGAGATTGGACAGAAGGCTCCCAGGCATATCATGGAGGTGCTTCATGCTGTCCACGATGCAGAATATGACAAAGCCTTGCACAACTACCAGACACAAACCAAGCAGTGGGAGAATTACATTCAAGGCAGTCTCGATCTCTTTGATCCTTACTCCCACCAAAATATTGTTGTTCTCTACTCTGTCACTTGCACTACGACAAAGATACCATGTGCTGAGCCAGAGTTGTTGGCCATCGAGTTCTACAATGAGCATCCCGACCCAACTGGAAATATGGAACCCGACTGCACCGTGGGCCAATACATCGAGGACATTTGCGAGGCTGCCGATTCAACATGTCACTCGAACGGGTGCGACAAAAAGATGTTCGAACACCATCGGACCTATGTTCACGATAACGCACGCATCACTGTGATTGTGGAGAATACGCCGGCTTGGCCCGAAAACTTCCCAGACAAACCTCAAAAGGAAAGCGAGAAAGACGGGACTGGCGTTTGCATGTGGAACTACTGCAAGTTCTGCAAGAAGCATTTTGGGCTCATGCCAATGTCGGTAAGTACTTGGAAGTACTCTTTCGGAAAATACCTCGAGCTGTCGTTCTGGAGCAGAGGCCTTCGACTCAATCCACAAACCGAGTGTCCGCACGACCACCAAAGAGATCATGTTCGATTTTTCTACTACCTGTATCGTGACATTGCCGTCAGGGTGCACTTCGACCCGATTGATCTTTATGAGATTATTGTCCCTCGGCCCAGGATAACCTGGAAGGTGGACAACGACCTGAAGTTGAAAAATGAACTCTTCACCAAGGCCGAAGAGCGCTGGAACCGCTTCATGAATTCGGTCAAGGCCAGACTAAAGAGCATTAGGATCGACAGTGTGTTGCCCGAAAAGACGGATGCGTGCAAGTCAGAAGTCGAGAAATTGATGAAAAAGGCACAAGAAGACCAGCCCCAGCTGATACGGTCCCTTCAAGAGGCCTACATGGACTCCAAGTACTACGAGGTTATACCTCTCAACGCCGTCATCCGTGGAATGCTAGTGAAGGTGTCTGACTGGGATGCTGCCTTTGCCAAGTTCGAGGCCGACTTCCTCTCCGACAAGGATGTTCGCCAGTTGACTATCATCCAACTGAGGAAAATCTTTACAGATAACGAGTCCAAGGAATCTCTGCCGACAACCGACGGGGCGACGTCCATTGGGTCGGAATCAGAAGACAAGACAACGCCCGCTACAACCCAGACAAGTTTGTCCGAGGCTGATGAAAAACCATCTCAATCTTCCGAGCAAGTTTCCGAGAGCGACCCTAGCCAGCCGCTGCAAAGTCTTGTGTCCGCCGCCCTTGAGCCCACCCCTGAGGCGAGAGAAACCGCGGCAACGCAGGCAGAGGAAATTCTCGACAGAGTCGAACCCCTTGACCCTTCGACTCCCAATCCAAATTCGCCATCCTTGACACGCAACGCGTCTATACTTTTGGACACCGGACTGGAGACAACCAAAGTGGCCAGTGAGCAGTCCATTGAGGTTGTACCCATGCCTCTTCCTACCCCTCCCCTCCCGCGACAAGACGACACCAAGGCTTCCACGTTACCCAATGAGATGTCATTACAAGAGAAGGTAGAGCAACTACGTCGAGAACAACGAGTGATTTCCAATGATGCCAGCAGCTCTCCGTCTGGCGGCGGTGGGGAGACCGCGTCTGACGTGTCACGGCCTGTATCTGACCGTACGTCCCGCCGGGCCGGGCTGACTGTGTCGCCTCCTGTCGCCCGGGCTGTGACCCAGCCAGCTGGAACACTGCCTAGGACGCAGTCCAGCATTGGAAAGCTGCTCAAGGAGCAAAAAGGACAGGATTCCGGCGAGCTTCACCGAGGCCCAACGGATGGCTCGCTCAAGGGCGAAAAGAAATTCACAGATCGTATTGGTTTTGGGGCCTTGAAAAATCGCGGAAAGGCTGGCCCGTCTGGCATTCCGCGATATGTCCATAAAAGAGAATCCAAGGTCTCTACTCTCGCGCGTCACTTTGAGCAGCTGAGTCGAGAGTTTGAAAAGGAGAGGATGAAGGATCGCAAACAACGTGCTGCTAACATGCAAAGCACCCGGGCGTTCCTACCGCGTGCTTCTACCAAGGCTATAGTAGAAGTCTACGAAGACGTGGATCAAGCCGTTCGAGAACCGGGCCCGTCAGATGATGACCACCTTCTCGATTACGAGTCGAACGACAAGAAACTCGCAGACGCTGCCAATGCAGCAGATGTGACGCCAGACGAGTCGCAGGACAAACCATCTGAGGCGGGACTCGAGTCGACTAACGATCCTGCTTCGCAGGCTTCCCAGACTGAAGAGACAGTCAACGAAGCGGAAGGGGATGAGAATCGACATGAAAGCCAAGCTACCTCGGACGACGAAGGCGGAGGCAGTGATGCCGACCAGTCCATGCTTACCCTCGACGACATCTTGCCTGACGTCAAGGACATTGCGGCATCTTTGGAACCTAGCGAGGAGCTCCCAGAGGAGCTTCCCAAGCACCAAAAGAAGAGCCTCATGAGAATGTTGACCAATTTCTGGGCAGAGCGTTCTGCTAGTGGGTGGCCACAATTGGACTATCCCATCAATGCAACCGACCACATCTTTATCGACTCTAACGTGGTGGTGAGGGAGGACGAGCCGAGCTCGCTTGTCGCCTTTGCCCTGAGCTCGGAGGATTACACGGCCAAATTGGAGAAGATTCGAGAGCAATGGAAGATATCGAATCAACGGGACACGGACGACAGCGGCGATGGTCTAGAGATGAAGGGCCGTCGTCACCACTCTGATTTCGGTGACGCGGCGGTCAGCGAGGAGGAGCTCGAGAAGAGCCTACTCCGGTCTACCGGGACACATTTGAAGTACCAGTTCACCGAGGGATCAGCGAAGATGATGTGCAAGATATTTTACGCGGAGCAGTTCGACGCACTTCGACGAAAGTGTGGCGTTGCCGACCGTATCATCGAGTCCCTGTCTCGCTGCTTGAAGTGGGATTCCAAGGGCGGGAAAACCAAGTCGGTCTTTCTCAAGACGCTGGATGATCGGCTCGTCATGAAGTCGCTGTCCCCGATTGAGACGTCGGCATTCCTCGACTTTGCGCCGGCATATTTCAATATTATGGCCGAGGCCTTGTTCCATGACCTCCCGTCGGTCATTGCAAAGATGCTGGGGTTCTTCCAGGTCATCATAAAGAACCCGCTCACCAATACGGAGATCAAGCTTGACCTGCTGGTCATGGAAAATCTTTTCTATGATCGGTCGCCGAGCCGCACGTTTGATCTCAAAGGATCGATGCGAAATCGGCGGATCCAGTCAACAGGGGAGCAAAATGAGGTGCTTCTTGATGAGAATATGGTGGAGTACATCTATGAATCACCGCTGTTCGCACGGGAGCACTCGAAGAGACTGCTGCGAGCTTCGGTGTGGAACGATACTTTGTTCCTGGCAAGACAGACTGTCATGGATTACTCGCTCATGATCGCGGTTGACGAAGTCAGAAAGGAGCTCGTTGTTGGCATTATCGATTGCATCCGGACATATACCTGGGACAAGCGGCTAGAGAGCTGGATCAAGGACCGTGGCTTTGCGGGCGGCGGCCGCAACAAGCCAACGGTGACGAGTCCCAAGGAGTATAAATCTCGATTTAGAGAAGCTATGGCAAGGTATTTCCCCCCTCTTGACTCTAAACGGTGGCGGGCCGGTCGGAAGAAGCTAACGTGCGATCTCATCAGGTATATATTGCAGGCCCCCAACTGCTGGCATCTCTTTGGGAGCAATCCAGGCCCTACGACCCCTGCGACTCCTAGGACTAGATTTGAGGGCGATGTATGAGAGCATGGTATGCCAACGTGTATGGAAGAGAGATGAAGGGGGATACTTTGTATCATTAGTACCCAGCGCTCGTTTGATGGATTTGGGGTTGAGCAACTGATTTGACGCCGAGGGGAGGCGGTTAGTTAGTGCATTAGATGGATGCTACAAGGCGTCTCACACATTGCGGGCGACCGCGCACCTTGTTATTTGCATTTGGGTTGTTTGGAGTTGGCTGGGCATAGTTAACATAATATCTAAGATGAAATGATGATGTATTATACATAGCAGGAATCCAACCAGGTTTATGGTATCGTATCTAGCGGTTGGGAATGAGGGTGAGTGATGAGGATCATTTCCAGCACTGATCTTTGAATAGGTTGTTACCTACCTAGGTAAGATATGTACAAGGGAGCCATAGTCAGGCGCCATCTTCCCTTACGTTGGTGGCATTGCGAGCCTGGCTTGATATTTTTGAAGTATTATTGAGAAAAATTTGATGCTCGCTGAAAGATCAATTGGAAGGATCCTGTTGATATGTGAAGTTTGGTTCTATTCCCCGTCTCACATATTGCCCACTGTGCAAGGTCTGGTTGCATCTCCTAAGACACTAAGTTATAGTAGGTCTTGTGGACATGGGCGCTGTGACTGATAAGGCAGGAGTGGCCAACACCTCGCTCGGACAAGGTGCCTGCTCTGAAATAGCGGGCCGACTTCCATGCTGGGGATCATTGGCTGGCTATCTACCTAACCAACGCAACAAATAACACCCGGCCCTTTGTTTTCTTCTTTTCAGTTGCTAGTTGAGTGACCTGATCTGGTAGTCTGGAAGAGGACGTATCGTCTTGTTTGCTTGTCCTAGAGATCGATCTCTCTCGGCAAACTTTTTTCATCGCGTCTCAAGTCGACCACCAGCCCGCCAAGCCAAGGAGGTCGATGGATCGACAGTGACATCACGGCCAAACAAAACTTCTAAACAGCGGGCCATCTCCTGCTCACTTACTCACTCACTCGCTAATTACACACGACTTTTTTGTAGACTGAGAGAGCAAACAATCGAAATATTTGACGAAATACCACATACACCGGTATATTCAGACACTACAAAGAGAGTGGGATACAGTCCATGCGATCCAACACACGATTTAATTCACCAACGTCATAAAGTGGTAGGTAGAATTGGTCGCCGGTTCACTCGTTAACTACCACCAACTCACGCCCGCTTTCCTCACCAGTAACAGATAAACAGTCGACTCAAAGATGCTGGGATGGTAAATAAAATCCCCTTCCTTCCAGAAAACAAACTGAACTTACCGCTGACCTTGTAACCACCAGGTACCAAGCTCGGCTGGCGGCGCGGCCGCTGTTGACGCAGGCGGTGACAACGTCGATCCTCTTTGGCATCGGCGACGTGGCTGCGCAGCAGCTCGTGGACAAGAAAGGGGTTGAGAAGCACGACTTTGCGCGCACAGGGCGCATGGCTTTGTATGGTGGTGGTGAGTTTTTTTCTTCTTTTTTTTTTTCCTTTTTTCTTTTCTTTTCCTTTTTGCTTTTTCCTTTTCTTTTTGCTTCTTTTTTCTTGCCGGGTTTATTTATCTACCTAGGCAATTTTTTTCATCCAATCCTCACACACACACACACACACACACACACACACATACGTGTGTATGTATATATGTAACTTTTATTCAAGATATAACTAAACACAAAATAAACAGTGGTCTTCGGCCCCGCAGCAGCAACATGGTTCCAGATCCTCGCACGACGCGTGACCTTCAAGTCGGCCAACACGGCCATGCTGGCGCGCGTGGCCTGCGACCAAGGGCTCTTCGCGCCGACGTTCATCGGCATTTTCCTCGGCAGCATGGCCGTGCTGGAGGGGAGCGACCCCAAGGAGAAGCTGGAGCGCAGTTACTGGGAGGCGCTGCGGACCAACTGGATGATCTGGCCCTTTGTGCAAATGGTCAACTTCAAGCTGGTACCGCTGCACCACCGGCTGCTGTTTGTCAACGTCATTAGCATTGGGTGGAACTGCTACCTGAGTTATTTGAACAGTGCGACGACGTCTTCAGAGGCAGCAACGGTGGGGGAGAAGGAGGGTGCTGTCGTGGCTCCAGAGTAGCTTGCCTTCTTCACACAAGTATTGGTGTTGATATACCGATGAGTGTCCGAACTGGGGTTATTCAAAGCTACCCAAGATGTTATTAGACGGGGCGTTTTGGGACAGCTGAGGCTGGTAGGTAAAGACTGGTTGTTGCCTGCCTGTATAGACCGTGCATTCCAGTGTCAGGAGACACACACACAGAGAAACAGCTCTGGACACCATTTTGCTTGAGTCAAGTACCACATGATCAAAATGCTCGCGTCGATTGCATCCGCTACCAAGCCACCTAACAACTATGCAGACAACAAACATTCAATTCCATGTTTATTTTTTTATATCCTGAGGCCCTTGGCTTCTTGCTGACCGTATAAAATCATAACGCCATTTCATTTTGCCCATGCTCTACCTACCATTACAAATCTACCTCGATAACGGCAGGCGCCGTAATCGTCTTGCCAGCAACCTTCTCGAGACCCTCACCACCCTTCGTAGAGAGTTAGTATACCTCACTAGGGAATAGAACAATCTTAGGAATACTTACGTAGCTAATCAGCGGGCTGACTTCGATGCCTGCCTCGAGATCCTTGCTGACGACAGTAGCGCCCGCAGCTTGCACCCACCGCTTGCCCTGGGCCATAATGTCGCGTTTGCTGGTATCTGGGTCATCCTCACCCGTTCCACGTGCGTTCTTGAGCGGGCTAAACTCGTCCTCGCGGCGGACCTCCATGCAAGCAAACTTGCTCAGGTCCAGCATGGGGAATACATCAAACACGAACTGCTCCAGCTTGATGCCGTTGGGCTTCTGGGGCTTGACGGTCTCGCCGCTCTCGAGGTCCGTGAAAGGAATCTTCTTGCGGGCCACGTGATGCGGCAGGTTCTTGGCCCACTCGGGGATGCTGGCCAGGAACCGGAACGAGTAGTAGTGGTTGACGATGTTGGCGGCCCGGAACTTGAGCACGCCGGGCTGCTTGGGGTCCTGGGCCTCGGCTGTCGCCTGGTCGATCTCGCTATATTCGACCACGTCGGGGCGGCCGTTCTTGAGCAGGATCAGTCCCACGCTCTCGGTCGCGTTGCGCTTGCGCACCACCTTGGTCGCGATGTCCACGTTTAGCGAGGCGGCAAAGCCGATGAAAACGGGATCGGCAACCTTGACCAAGCAGTTGTCCACGCAGTAGGCGTGGATGTGCTCAATGCCACGCGTCTTCATATCGTCCAGCACCTTGGACTCGACCAGGGCGTGGTAGATGCCGCCGTTGCCGTCGGGTGCCACGGCCACCTTGCCCTTGCCTTCGAGTATGATCTTGCCATCGTTGGAGATGCACGGCAAAACACCCTGCTCGAAGATGATGACATTCTCGGCCGCCAGTCCGAAGTAGCTGTGCTCCTTGAAGTATTCCTCGGTAGGCCCGCGGGTCGGCCCAGACGTCATGACGTACCACGGAATGACGACCTTGACGCCAGTGCCCGCCTTCTTGGCGGCGAGCTTCTCGACCTTGAGGATGCGCTCGGCCTGAATCTGGAACAGCGCCTTGGCTGAGGGCAGGCCAATGTCGTAGCAGCCCTTGGGCGCCGAGCTGCCCAGACGTGTGCCTTGCCCGCCCGCCATGAGCACCACGGCCACCTTGTTGGCGGCGATCAGGTCCAGGCCAGACGCATACCAGTTGTCGATATCCTCGGGCTTGGAGTCGAGGATGCTCGCGGTAGCCGACTCGGGGAGCGGCTCGAGGGTGGGCTCCTTTGCCTCGCCATCGTCATCGGTCTCGGGCTTTGGCGTGGTGAGGGCCTTGGCGGCGATGGTGTTGATGTAGGTGGGGTCGAAGTTGGACAGCTGCTTCAAGAGGGCAGCCTTCTCGGCCGTGGGAAGCGAGTCGTAAAAGGTAAACACTTGGCTCTGGGCGGCCAGCGTGTACTTTTCCCTCAGCTCGGAGACCTGCTCCGGTGTTGGCTCCTGCGGCGCATCTTTGCTGCTCCCGAGGTGGAGGGCTTGCTTGACTTTGTCCATGGCTCTCGGGGAGATAATAACCAAAAGTCGGGTGACTGCAGCGAGCAAGGAAATAGAGTTGGGGGAGACAGTTGGAGGGAGGAAATAGAGTTGGGGGAGAGACAGTTGGAGGAGAGACAGTTGGAGGGAGGAATTGAGTTTGAATATGCAGCCAACAATGGATCGGTTTTATGCTCTGGGAGGATCTCAATCAGCCCTGGGAAAGCAATGGAATATTATGGCGAAGCACGAAAGGGCACAACAAGTCCAACAAGTCCGACATGTGTCCCTCAGCAACGGTGGTGCCTCCGTCGAGGAATGTGGATGGAATGTGTCGTGCTCCTCCTCCCGCCTCGCAAAGGTGCCCCGCCATCCATCCCATCCATTCAGCTTAATTACGCCACGCCCCGCCGCGGGGCCACCCCCTGACCGACGTCGCCAACACTACTGCGTAAACAGAAACCCCAGCCTGTGCTTCCAGGGCTGCCTCCTATTCGCTGGCGGGGAGCTCTTGTGTTCCAGGTTTTTGCCGGCTTCCAAATTCTGACCTCGTCTCACTGCAGGTACGCCGGGTAAAAATACGAGGATTGATTGTCGATGGAACATGTTTACGCGTTCTTTGGCTTCCCCGGGAAAATAGGGGGTGTTTTTTTCTTCATTTTTTTCCCTTCAATTATTGTTGTGTTATATGGGATAATGTTGCAGACGGAAGGTAGTTTGGTCCCAATTCCAGCCAAGCGGTGCTTGGGGTTGCTGGGGTGGCTTCAGCTGTCTGGGATTCTTATTTTTGCCCCTACCTGGTGGTGGCTGTCACAACAGGCAACAACAGAAGGAGCAAAAAAGACATCGATCGACCTGGCGAGAAGCTCATGGAATGTGGTTTGCCAGCGTCCGAGGCAGATAAATAATTAATTCGTACTTTTTTTTTTTTCAGTCAACACGACTCTGAACTGTTCATATTATTAAAAGAGGACAACCCGGAAACATCACTGTCAGGACCATTCAAAGGCAACCAATCTAACGACACAAGAAAGACATCGTGTGGAAACTAAACAATGGCATCCGAGACAAACAACGAAGCCAGCTTCGAAGGCCGCCTCAAGCCTCAGGAATTCATGTTCGACGCATCTGCCGAGGCCGAGGCCAGAGTCGGAGCCCGAGTCGTCCGACGGAGTCCCCGGCATCTCCTCTCTCCGTCTGCTCCACCAGTCCCTGTCCCGTCCCGGTCTCCACTCCTAGGGACATCTGCCGCCTCGACACCACGGAGCGGCAGCCGATCCAGCGCATCATCGGCATCCCCAACCAAGACGAAGAAGAAGCGGAACGCTAGTGAACCCTCCTCGGCTTCGTCAACCAAAAAGAAACCCAGAAAGGGAGCAGCATCATCATCATCATCATCATCGGGATACGCACCCCCCTCCACATACGCCCACCTCCCTCTGCTCCCGGATGCGATTGGCCCCAACCTGCTCGTGCTCTTCGTCGGCCTGAACCCGGGGATCGAGACTGCCCGGACGGGCCACGCCTACGCCCACCCCACGAACCTCTTCTGGCGCCTCTTGAACTCGTCGGGCGTGACGCCCCGGCTCTGCTCGCCCACCGAGGACGGGAACATGCCCGCGCTGTATTCCTTGGGGCTGACCAACATTGTGGCGCGACCCAGCCGCAACGGGTCGGAGCTGAGCAAGGCGGAGATGGACGCCGGGGTGGGGTTGCTCGAAGAAAAGGCGCGGCGGTGGCGGCCCGAGGTGGTGTGCGTGGTGGGCAAGAGTATCTGGGAGAGTCTGTGGCGGGTGCGGCATGGGCGCGGGATCAAGCCCGATGAGTTCCGGTATGGATGGCAAGACGAGAAGGAAAATTTGGGGGTTATTGCTGCCGCCCCTGAGGAGGGACAGAATCCGGACGAGGTTGAGGAAGGGGTGGACTATAGCGGGGATTGGAAGGGGGCAAAGGTGTTTGTTGCATCGAGTACGAGTGGGCTTGCGGCGACGTTGACGCCGGCCGAGAAGGAGCAGATATGGAGAAGTCTTGGGGCGTGGGTGGAACAGAGGAGAGAAGAGAGGAGCAATGGTGTTGCTGCTACTGCGCCTGGTCAACTTTGACATGTATATTGTTTTCACTTGTTCGCGGTTGGACCAAGTTAAGAACGGGCCGTTTTTTATTATGCCTTTTTGTAGATACTAAATATTATGTATCTGTATGTATGTACGAGTATTTCCAAGATGATTTGAAGCCTGCTCGAGGCCCTGGATATGAAGTTCCAAGTTTGCCAGGATAGGCATCCATCGACGGCCCCAAAATGCTGCCGAGGCAAAGACAAAGAAAAGGACATTGCTCCCGAATGGAAAAAGAAGAAAGAAAAAAAACGCCGTCATTGATCGCGTAAGTGTATCTGGTCTTACCGGCCACCGAACGAGAAAATCCAAAACGCCAAAGCCCCGTCAAAAAAGCCCCCCCCCCATATGCAATGTAAAGTGGCTGTAAGACAAAACGAGAAGTGAACCACGGCCCGAGCAAATATTAGCCAATTATTACAGCACGAAGACTATCCCGCAAACGGTGGCAACGACAGGCCACCATCCGGCGTTGCGCAACAGCGCCGCGAGCCCGGCACCAGCACTGTCGTCGGCACCGTTCGGATCCTCATCCCCTCCTGCCGCAGTTGTGCCGTTGGGCAGTGTGCCGTTGAGCAAGAACTTCTGGGTCCCATTGACTTCGCCAACTGTGATAACAGATTGGTTGAGGGCTTGAAGGCTTCCGTTCCCGACGAGGCTCTCCATAAAGGTGCGGTCGCCATTCTCATCGCACCCACACACCGAATCCGGGTCGCAGGCGCAAAGGATGGGCTTTGTTTCGTTCATTTTGGAGGTCGAGTTGTAATAGTTATGCGGATGGGTGTAGGGGTACATGTAGGCGCCATGGAGCCAAATGCCAGGCCAAAAGGCGAGGGCCAGGCCGGCACCGAGCGCGAAGGGCACAATGCCCGACGGCGACGAGCTGCCTGTTTTGTATGGTACTGAAGCACCGCCTCCATAGTAACGTCCACCCCCGTAGGCGGGAGCGGGGCCGCTGCCCGTAGTGGTGCGGCCGCCTGCTGAGGAGGAGGATGAACCTCTGCCACTGCTTGTAGAATCACGTGTTAGCTTCGGGGGGTTGCAAATGAATGACCAACTCGCACGATCCGCGACACCCGCGCAGGGAATCCGCCACACGGGCTTTCGGAGGACCAAGATGATGTCTTGGCCGAGCCCGAGGAGGACTTGGAGGGGGAGGATCTAGCCGAGCCGGACTTGAAGGAGGGCACTCTGAAAGAAGGAACAGAGATAAAAGCGTACGAGGAACTGCTGCCAGTGCTGCCGCTGGAACTGCCCGATCTACCTCTATAAAGAAAGAAAGTACCCGTCAGAGCTGCCACTTATATGGCCGCCACCGACGACCTGGCTCGAGGCGGCCGAGATATAAAGAAAAAGAAAAGTCGAACATGGCCGATTGGACTTACCCTGAGCTTCCACTGCTGCTTCCACCGGACGAAGACGAGCCGCCGCCGCGACCACCGCTTCCGCCGCCGCCTCTCCGCTTCCCGAGATCTTGAAGGTGCTCTTCGAGGTATGCCGACACGGCCGACGCATCACGCTCAATGCGTTGCAGTGCCCGCCGACTTGCGACCTGCGGGGGTGGAGGTGTGACAAGGGCGTCGACTACGCAGAGCATCGCGACTAGAGGCGTGAGGAGCCTCATGATGGTGTGTCTATGGACAATGACGTCGAGATTGGTAATGAACCGAGATTGGTGAGGACTTCAAGAATAAGAGGATGTAAGTGTGGGACAGCCAGACGCCAATGGTTTAGCAAACCTAGAAGCAAACTGATCGAGTCTGTGTTTTTGGTATTTTTTGAGGTGCGACAGGGCAAACTGGTGGATTAATAATTTCTTTACGCGACAGACGGGCAGGCGTTGGAAGGGAAAATACGGATTAGGATGCCAGGGTATTGTTATATTTTCTGCCTAGCAGCGGATATCTTGGCGATGAGCCACACATTTCGGTCTCAACTCCCAACCTTGCTTGCAAGCCGGGCCACCGTGTGTGTCGCCAAGACACATTCATGCGTGGCGGGATGGAGTTGCTGGCGCAGCGGGGTTGTGTCTGTCATGACCGTTGGTCGTTGCACGTGCTGTCCGCTTTGCTGCGGAGACCACTTTGGCTGCAGATTTGTCAAACCCTGGAGGATAAAGAGAACCTTGACAAAAAAGGATATATATAAATGATTAGACTGCCTTACCGTAGCAATTAAAGCCACAAGATAGCCACAAGATAGCCACAAGATAGCCACAAGAAGACCCCCCCCCCCCCCAACCCCCTTCGAGACCTGATGGCAAGGTTGGCGCCGAGTTTCAGGGTCTCACAAACCGAGGCCTCATGGTCCCTGATGTTGTACTGATCAGTAATGTACTAAGGCCATTCGCCTGGCCGATACGGGCGGGCTCCAGCGTTTCCATTCGTTTTGGGCAGCGAGTTGCAGGATGACGTCCCATCGCCCTTTGAATGGACCCAACCCCCAAAAGTTCCCTAGCCGCCACACATCGGGGTGGCTGTGCAGTGCATGAAATCGTGTCACTCGCCCAGTATCGATTTTGTGAGCTGCGCCTGTCACTTGTCGATGAACGACAGTGGGTTGACAAGCTCAAATCGACCGAACCTTTCCCATCAATCCGGCTGTTTGGCTCACCCAACTGCGTATTGGCAACAACCGAAATTACATTTGATTTGTTCCTGCAACCAAACTTCCCCATTCATTATTCTTATCAGATTGGCTACATCTCTGTAACTCTGCCCACAAGTGTGCCTTATATCCAATAAGTCGGTGATATCATGACACGAACCCACAACGCCTGTGATCGGCAATAATTCCTTGTTATTCCCGAACGGCAAGATCAACTGTTCACGATACGATCCTGTAGGAAACCTCCAGTTAATTCAGCGATCTAGGGACTACCACTCATCGTCACCACTTCTCCCATCTCTTGCCCCCCCCCCCCCCCCCCCCCCTTTTCTGATAGGCTATACGGCTGCGAAGCTACGCTTCCCACCCAAGCTTCGCCAGGCTATGGCGTCTTCTCGGCCGAGCCATCAGTCCCTCCTCGAGCGATTGAACGCCTTGAAATCTTCAAGTATCACACTTGAAAAAGCCCCAAAGTAAAAGCCCCAAGTATACCAGTGTGGTTGTGGCTTCTACCGTGTAGCGTTACCCCGCTAAGTCAAGTCCATAACAAGTCTCCCCACGGTCGTCGCTACGGCAGAGGCCGATGGCTTGGTCCCCATATCAAGAGAGGATGTCTTGGCGGCGCGACTCCGGACTCTTCGGAACGGGTTTGGAGGAGACAAAGGATCATCATCACCACCACCACCACCACACCGCATAGCACAGCCCCAATCCGAAACGAACCAGAAGCAGCAGGTGATTTCCCCCATCTCTACAGCTACAGCCTCCTGGGCGGCTGCATCAGGCAACGAGGAGGACCCGTATGCATTTGAGTTGGAAGCCGATGTCCAAGAGCTTCTCGAAGGTTTCGCCTCGTCCGAATTTTTGGACGACGAGCCGATCGAGTTCAACGATGCGCCTCCCGGGAGCGGCAGTCAAGGAAGCGGCAAAGCTCGGCAGAAGACATTGTCGTCCCTTGACCTTCCAGAGCCCTTCCAGAAGGACTCTAATAACCCCACCACAGCGGCAGCCTCTAACCGGGGCGCAACCAAAGTTTCATCTCATGTTGAGGAGGGTGACCCCGACGACTCCTCTGACGATGATTCCGACGGCGAGCGCATGACCCGGGATGTGGAAGCCATTCTCTCCCAGACGCGCGACGAGATAAGACTCCTCGGTCCCTCATCCTCCTCCTCCTCACAGGAAACAGTTGGAAAAGAAGGAGAAGACGTGGGGGCCAAACAGGAGCTTGTCATCCCCAAGCCTCTCCCCGACGATTATCGGCTGGAGGCCTCCTCCTCCTCCGCCAAACGAGATGACGCTACTGCAGCAGAGTTTAGTTCCAACCACGTTATCGATACCAATAGTAACAGGAATAGCGATAACAATGGTGATGATGATGATGATGACGACGTCCTCTCAGCCACCCTCTCACTGCCCGCTGTCCCATTATCGGAGCCTACTCCGCCCGCTACTGGGCCCAAAGAAGACGACGACGACGACGACACCTTCGAGGACGATCTCTTGGCGCGAATGGCATCCCTCAGGGGGCTTGGGCCGGCCAGCATGAAGGTGGACTCGTTTGGTCTACCGTCCGTGCCGACCTTCCGCCCGGAGGACCGGGTGAAAGGGAAGATCGACGCGAACAGGACGAAGGCCAGATACACCGACGAGGATGAAAAGACGTGGTGCGTCGTGTGTCTCGAGGATGCAACGATTCTATGTGCTGGCTGTGATGATGATGTGTACTGTGGCAGGTGCTGGAATGACATGCACTTGGGCCCAGCTGCGGGTTATGAGGAGCGCGGTCATAAGTGGACGAGGTTCGAAAGAAAGACGTGATAAATAATGGCGATTTTGGATAGATCTCTTTTCGTTCCAAATAATGCACTGGTATGATATCTCACCCGTTTCACATATTTCACAATTACCCTGCGGAGGACTGTACTGTTGTGACAAGATATTACAGGTGCCGAGGGTTCTTCACTATTCCCATGTAGATATATGGATGGAGAGACGAACGAGGTCGTTTTGATACCTACCTAACCTGGCAACGTATCATTTGACTAATTTCTGGAAAACGTCAACCATTGACAGTGAAGCCTCCACCCTTGAGAGCCGTTCTCATTGACAAGGAAGTGACCGAATGTGCCCCCGACATGAACCAACCTTCCTATTACTACCGTTCCTTACCGCCCTAACCCAGCATCCCAAACCCATGAATGCCAGGCTACTTTTTCCAATAAATCGATGTCTTACAATCGTGGGTATGGTGCAGAAGAACCCAATGCGCGCCCGTCTTGACAAGAACTTAAAAATAAAAAAAATAAAAAAATAAAACACTACGTTCAACAATCTACGCCCGAGAGCTTGACCCGTCACCATTGGTACCGTAAGCCCCGCCAGCCGGCTGCTGCTTCTTTACGCGGCCGGTAATATCTTGCCAAGTGGCCCCGAAGCGTCTCCCGGTGCTTGCCAGCAGGCCTTCTTCCTCATCGATCTCGGCTTCCTCGTCGATCTCGTTGAGATTCAGCTTCGGCGTACGGAAGAGACTTGTGATGAAGACAATCAGGAAGACAGCCAAGAAAGCGAACTGCGCCCAAAAGTCGACGGCACCAAAAACAGGCCAGTTGAGCGTGACGCGGTTTAGGAAGGTTGACATGACGGTAGGGGTGCACACGTCCTTGGCAGTGGTGTCATTGAAGCCCTCGGAGCACGGGCGGACCATGCCACGGTGCTTGCTGCAATCGGGCTGGTTCCCGGGTGAGTCCGGTGAGTTGACGCAGAACGTCTGTGTGCCGTAGAGAGCGTATTGAGGGGCAACCACCATGGCTACCGCGTAGTTGATGGCAAGTATCATGAGCGCCAGCATGACAGTCGCGATCAGGAGGGCTTGCGGGGCTGTGCGTCCCTTCTTGATCTGGAAGATGCGCACCCAGAGGAAGCGGATGCCGACAGTGGCAATGCCGGTGATGGAGCTGCTGAAGAAGAAGAACACCAGAAGCGCCATCAGGACATAGTCGACCGGGAATGCCTTAGCTGACTGGACAAAAATCCAATTGATCGGCTGAAAGACATTGATGTGACCAAGGATGTAGCCACAGTGCTGCTTACAAAGTGAGTTGGCCGCCTTGTCAATGCTGGTGATAAGCATCGACACCCACACGACGAGAGAAAGCAGGAGAAGCAGGATGCCGCCGACGAGCTTCAGAGGCCGGAAGACGGCCTGGATTTTAGTCCAGGCCCTGAAGATAGCACTCCGGCCATCACCCCGTGCCTCGGCCGCGAGCCTCTCACGCCGTGCAAGAGTCCTCTCTTCGCGCAGAAGAGCGTCCATTTCTCTCTGGTCTTTCTGAGACATGCCCTCGGGGCGGCCCACATTGCGCATCTCCAGCTGTCTCTGCAGCTCTCGGTTGCGCTCCAAGTCTGAGGCTGTGGTGGCGGACAGCTGAGGGGCCGAGATGGACGGAGCGGACTTGATGAATGACACGGGGAGCAGCGCAAGACCAGCAACTGTATACAGTACGTAAAGCAGGGTTCCCAAGGTCATGAGCAAGCCCAAGGCAAACGTGAGTGCCTTCTCGCCTTTGTTCGCTGCCAGCAAGCGCTTGAAGTAGTCGAGGTCCAGGTGCTTGCCATGGTCTTGTCCCGCAGCGGGGACGAAGAAGCCGACGAGGAACAGGATGACAACGAGGAAGATGAAAGCGGCAGTGTACTTCATGGCTCTCAAGAACCGGCTGCCGCTACCACTCGCTCCCTCCTCTTCCTCCACCTCATCGTATTCTTCATACCAAAAGTAGGCAAACGGAATGACGATCAGACACAAGAGTGCGTCGAGGCTGTAGAGGGTGTAGTAGACAATTTTGAGTGTGAGGAGAATGCCATCGACGCGTTCGGGCGTGGCCCAGTCTTTCTTCACGCCGAGCGAAGCCGACGCAGTGGACGAGACGAGGGCGATGTCGACGGGTAGGAGGAGGACTGTCGCCAAAAGCGAAGTCAAGCTGATGATTGCGACGGCGGTGACGACAAAGGACCGCTCGTGGGGTGCTTGCCAGGTAAAGGTGGTGATAATGGCAACAAGGAGGATGAGGGCGACAGCGACGCCATAAGCAACCCAGATGAGACTGGTTTGCAGGAGCCCAGCAGACGCCATATTGACGAGTGCGATATTCTCAGCTTGTTCAGCTTTTAGCGGGAATATTGTAAACGGATCGCATGCAATTAATGTTTTTCTTTGTTATCCGGAAAGCACGAGTCTGGGAGGCATGCGGTTGTCATGTCATGTTCATGTTCATGGGGTCGTTGTCGCAGGTCCCATTCCAAGCCCGAGCTCCATTAAATCTGTGACGCAATGGCCTGCGCCTTGATTGCTTGTGCTCCACCAGAATGATGACGGGAAGGAGCTTGGGCCCATTGTTGGTGCATTAGCGGCTAAAGATACAGGCCCCACATCACCAACTTGGCCTGTGCAGATCTGGACCTCAGGGGGTTCTCAGGTCTCAGCTGCAAGGTGCGTCCGGTAAAACTGCGGGAGATAGGCTGCGGTTTCTTGGTCTTTATTGTGGCCAATCACTGCAGCTTGTCGTCGACCGGGAACTTTCTGAGTTGCAGCCTCGAGCAAGCTGCTTCTCCACGCGCTGCCGTTTCCTTACGACAGACACGCTCTCAACCCACCCGCGCTCTCCAATACCGATATGCGCTCAATTTCAATAAGATGCAGTGCTACACAGAGTTGACGCCGCCGACGGCTGTCACACACTCTCTAACTCTCCAATTCATTCCAGGGCAGGGCACCAACCTCGTTGTCGCAAAGTCGTCCCTGCTCCAGATCTTCAAAACAAAGATTGTTTCTGCCGAGATCGACACCCCCAAGAGCATTGCCCTCCAGGCCAAATCTGCGAGGCTATACGAGAGCCGCTTTGTCAACGATGATGACGGCCTCGAGGCCTCATTCCTGGGCGGCGACAACCTCTCTTCCAAGGCGGACCGCGCGAACACTACCAAGCTCGTCCTTGTCTCCGAGATGTTGCTTCCCGGCACAATAACTGGCCTTGCGAGGATTAAGACATCCAACAAGAGCTCAGGTGCCGACGCGCTTCTCATAGCCTTCAAAGATGCGAGACTCAGTCTTGTCGAATGGGACGCCCAGCAGCACGCCCTGACCACCATCTCAATCCACTACTACGAGCAAGACGAACTTCAAGGAAGCCCTTGGGCGGCCCCCCTAAGCCACTATGTCAACTTTTTGACCGCAGACCCGGGCAGCAGGTGCGCTGCGCTCAAGTTTGGTGCCAGAAACCTGGCCATTCTGCCCTTCAAGCAGGCCGATGAGGACATTGACATGGGTGACTGGGATGAGGAGCTGGACGGACCTAGACCGGCCAAAGACCTGTCCGGCGCTGTCGTAAACGGAGGTAGCAACATAGAAGACACACCATATTCACCATCATTTGTCCTCCGACTGTCCAATCTTGACCCAAGTCTTCTCCATCCTGTGCACTTGGCCTTCCTGCATGAGTACCGAGAGCCCACCTTTGGCATTCTCGCGTCGACAAAGAGCCCCTCTAGCTCTCTCGGCAGGAAGGATCACTTCACATATATGGTCTTCACCCTAGATCTGCAGCAAAAGGCGTCAACCACCATTCTCTCTGTCGCCGGCCTGCCGCAGGATCTATTCCGAGTGGTTCCTCTGCCAGCTCCGGTCGGTGGTGCATTGCTCGTAGGAGCCAACGAGTTGATCCATATCGATCAATCGGGGAAGCCAAATGGTGTTGCCGTGAACCCTCTTACCAAGCAGTGCACGAATTTCAGCCTCGTCGACCAGTCCGATCTCAATCTCCGCTTGGAAGGTTGCATTGTCGACGTTCTGACGGCCGATCTTGGCGAGCTTCTTGTCATCCTGAACGACGGCCGGATGGCCCTGGTCACCTTCCGTATCGATGGGCGCACGGTGTCCGGTCTCGACGTGAAGATGCTCGCTTCAGAGACAGGCGCCACAGTCATTCAATCCCGCGTCACATCACTTTCTCGGTTGGGGCGCAACACCATGTTTGCGGGTGTCGAGGAGGGGGATTCTCTGGTGTTTGGTTGGACAAGGAAACAAAGTCAAGCCGCAAGGAGAAAATCACGGATTCCCGACCTGGACCTTGAAATCGATGATGAAGACATGGAGGATGACGAAGATGATCTGTATGGCGAGGAGCCTGTAGCTCGCCAGAAAACTGTTTCCGTGGCTAATATCGCAAAGAGTGGGGAGTTGAGCTTCCGCGTTCACGATGCGCTCCTGAACATTGCCCCCATCCAGAAGATGACGTACGGCGCACCCGCGTGGCTCCCCGAGAGCGAAGAGGAGCGAAATTCTACTGGTGTCCACAGCGAACTGCATCTCGCATCTGCCGTAGGCAGAGGGAAAGCAGGGTCTCTCGCAATCATGAACCTGGCAATTCAACCCAGAGTCATCGGCCGATTTGAATTCCCTGAAGCAAGAGCATTGTGGACGGTGTGCGCCAAGAAACCCATTCCCAAATCCCTCCAGGCCGACAAGGGTGGAAGCACTGTTGGGAATGACTACGACACCTCGGGCCAGTATGACCAGTTCATGATTGTAGCAAAGGTTGATCTGGATGGGTATGAGACTTCAGACGTCTATGCTCTTACGGCAGCGGGCTTCGAGAATCTTACCGGCACCGAGTTTGAGCCAGCTGCTGGCTTTACAGTTGAGGCAGGGACTATGGGGAAGGACAGTAGAATTATCCAAGTCTTAAAGTCAGAAGTCCGTTGCTACGATGGAGGTACGTTGCGTGTTGTGTTGTCTTGCTACACCGTCTACCCTTACCCCCCCCTCGGAGTATTCGCTAACAAGCTGCCCTTTCAGATTTACGGCTCAACCAGATTATCCCCATGCTTGATGAGGAAACAGGTGCAGAGCCACGGGTGGTCAGCGCCAGCATTGCTGATCCATATCTCCTTCTTATCCGAGACGACTCCAGCGTCTTTTTCGCGCAAATTGACAATAATAACGAAATTGAGGAGCTCGAAAAGGAAAACAATGCACTCATCGCCACGAAGTGGCTCACGGGGTGCATCTACGCAGACACAGATGGCGTTTTCGCGGACAATACGACAGAAAAGGGAACCAAGCCGGCAGAGAGTATTGTCGCATTTCTTCTTAGCGCCACCGGTGCTCTGCATGTAGGTTACTTCGACTTCTAATTATTTTTCCAGATGAGCTGACATTTGAAGATGTATCGTCTACCCGACCTAACAAGACCAATATATGTCGCCGAGGGGCTCTCATACATACCTCCCGGCCTCTCGGCCGATTATGCTGCAAGGAAGGGAACTGCTAAGGAGACTGTCACCGAGATCCTGGTGGCTGATCTCGGAGACACCACACAGAAATCTCCGTATCTCATTGTTCGTTAACCTCTCTATCTCTTCGAGAATGATGGCTGACATTTTGCAGCTCCGCCATGCAAATGATGATATAACACTTTACCAGCCATTCCGGATCAAGCGTGACGCTGGCCTGGAATTCTCAAAGACGTTGTTCTTTCACAAGCTCCCAAACTCTTCCTTCGCCAAGAGTGCAGACAACTCGAACCAGGACGAGCCCACCCACCAACCTCGCTACCTTCCCATGCACCGCTGTAGCAACATCTCCGGCTACAGCACAGTTTTTCTTCCGGGCGCATCACCAAGTTTCATCTTGAAGTCATCCAAGTCTCTGCCAAAGGTGGTAAGTCTCCAAGGATCTGCTGTGCAAGCGATGAGCCCATTCCACACAGAAGGCTGTGAACATGGCTTCATCTATGCCGACGTGCAAGGTATTGCCCGGGTAACACAGTTGCCAAGCGACTGTAGCTACGCAGAAACGGGAATCTCGGTGAAGAAAGTGGCCGTAGGGGATGACATAGATGCCGTTGCGTACCATCCGCCGTCGCAGAGCTACGTGCTTGGTTGCAATACCAACGAACCCTTTGAGTTGCCGAAGGATGATGACTACCACAAGGAGTGGGCACGAGAAAACCTGGCTTTCAAACCTACGGTTGAGAGAGGTGTCCTGAAACTCATGAGCCCCATCACCTGGACTATCATCGACTCCGTCGAAATGGAGCCGTGCGAGACCATCCTCTGCGTCGAGACTCTGAATCTCGAGGTATCAGAGTCTACAAATGAACGGAAGCAACTAATTGCGATTGGCACAGCCCTCTGCAAGGGTGAGGATCTCCCGACCCGAGGCCATGTTTACGTGTACGACATTGCCGATGTGATCCCTGAACCGGGCCGCCCGGAGACGAACAAGAAGCTCAAGCTTGTTGCTAAGGAAGACATTCCCAGGGGCGCCGTGACCGCACTCTCCGAGGTCGGCACTCAGGGTCTCATGCTTGTCGCGCAGGGCCAGAAGTGCATGGTCAGAGGTCTTAAGGAAGACGGGACTCTCTTGCCCGTGGCATTTATGGATATGAACTGTTACGTGACGAGCGTCAAAGAACTTCCAGGCACAGGTCTGTGCTTAATGTCAGATGCATTCAAGGGGGTGTGGTTTACCGGATACACTGAGGAGCCTTACAAGATGATCCTCTTTGGGAAAAGCTCCTCAAAGTTAGAGGTCTTGAACGCCGACTTTCTTCCCGACGGCAAAGAGCTGCTCATTGTTGCAACCGATGCGGACGGGCATCTTCACATCTTGCAATTTGATCCTGAACGTAAGTCTACCCCTGGGGATGCCCTCTTTCGTTTACGGTTTTTTTCTTCGTGTTACCACGGGACTCGATAGATGTTGCAGTTGACTGGATACCCATGGTCTTTTTGCACATTAAAGCTGCCTCAACTCTAACGACATTCCATCTCTTCATAAACCGCTCAGCCTTCTCTTGATTAAGTACAAGACTGACAAACAGCAGATCCGAAATCGCTGCAGGGGCACCTCTTATTACATCGCACAACCTTCAACACGGGCGCTCACTACCCCACGAGCTCACTGCTCCTCCCCACATCCGCATCTACGTCAGACCCGCCGACTCACACGAATGGGGCTGACGTCACGAACGGCCAGGAAGCCTCCGCCGGCACCCAGCAACCGCATGTTCTGCTGATGGCCTCTCCCACGGGCGTAATTGCGGCCTTACGCCCGCTCTCTGAGGCGGCATTTAGACGGCTCTCCTCGCTGGCGGCGCAGCTGACCACGTCGCTGCCCCACGCCGCTGGCCTAAACCCCAAAGCCTACCGCATGCCGTCGGCGAGCTGCATGCCCTCGGGCGTCGATGCCGGGATTGGTCGTAACATTATTGACGGTGTCATTCTGGAGAGGTATGCCGAGCTCGGTACGGGTCGGCGTGGCGAGATGGCTGGTAGGGCCGGATACAGCGGGCCTGATGAGATTCGGAGTGAGTTGGAGGGTGTCTTGGGCTGGGCTGGACTGGGCTATTTCTAGAGCATGACATTTGGATGTTGTCGTCCAACTTTATATGCACGAGTCCGACGACGTCGGGGATTGTATCAAGAGCGGGAAAAGGCCAAAACATTCCGATTTTTTGAGGACTCCGCGATCATATCATTATCCTTCTATCGTGACCCACAAGCTTTGTATCTTTAACACTGCACAGGGAGGGATAGTCAGCGTTTCTAGTTATTTCCTTTCTCCAGTGGGAATATCAATTTGATTTCATTTGCTTTGCCTTCTTTGTGTTTCGTGAATGACGAGTGAGTTGGTAGGAAGGAAGGCGGAATAGAAATAGAGATAGCAATAGAAAAAGAAAAGTGACAAGGAAAAGGAAAAGGAAAAGGAAAAGGAAAAGGAAAAGGAAGAGGAAGAGGAAGAGGGAAAGGAAGACGAAAAGGAAGAGGAAGGAAGAGGAAAGGAAAAAGAAAGGAAGAAGAGGTAGTTAAGGAAGAAGAAAAAGGTAAAAAACTACAGTTTAAAAGAAGAGGGGACGATATAAGAGAGAGAACCATTTCCCTTTTAAGTATAAGAATGGAAATACTATCGACTTTTATTTTTAATATAGAGTAGTTATTTTTACCGAAGAAACCAATATCAAAGAGAAATAATGAAGATGTACCCATTCCCAAGGCGGGCCGTAGATCGGTGTCTAGGACATAACTTATAGGTGCACAAAAAACGTATGTAAATACAATACATATACTATCAAGTAAGAGCACCTTGAGGTTTCTGAAAAAAAAATGAAAAAAAAAGACGGGAAGTTAGGTAGTTACCTGGATACCTGGCTGGATACCTACCTGTGACAGTCCCTACGTGACTCACGAGTACCCATTTCAGGTTACATAATAATGTAGCAGCATGCCCTCTGCCATACATAACAAATATACAAAGTACACTCATTGCTTGCAGTTCGGAAGCTCCCGGTTGACAACAGGTCAGTACCTAGGTACCCGAGTTTGTTACGTCATGAATCGTCGGGCTTATCCCCCCCCCAAATCATTGGATGAATTGTGGACAACACAACGGGGATTCACCCCCAAATAGACGAGATAGGGACAATATAATTTATCTCCTCTATTTTTGTCTTGGGAAGCAGAGAGGTTTTTTTTAAAATAAAAATTTAAAAAAATATGATCACGGACAAGACACCTAGTGCGTGGGGCGTGAGCGTGAGTGAGTCAGTCAGTGGGGTGGCAAGCCAACAAACCCCGGAAGTAGAGGAGGTCATATCATGGGCGGCGCCTCGTCGTACTCTCTCCGAGCGTCCCGGTTCGAGCCTCCGCCATGAGCGATAAATACACATAGTTGCACAGAGCCATAATAAAAAGCTAAAGGGTCGCCTATACGAACGGAGGAGGAGGGGCGGGGCGTTCTCTGACACCCAGTGCCGCAACACAGGGGACGAGGCCAACCTACGCGACCCCAGAAATCGGCCCATGCCGAGCGAAGAGCCTGATTGGCTCGTTCATGAGACAGGACGGTGCATTGTACCTGCATGAAAAAGAGCTGCATGACCTGCCCCTGACACGGTCGTAGCCGTTGTCTTTCAATTGCCTCGTGTATCCACTTCCGTGTTTGAAGTGGCGGCGTTTTGCTGTGCTCATCTTGCGTCTCTGTAAAAAAAAATTGCCATGGAGGAACGGGAAATTCATCTAATAAGGAAATTCTGATATTTCCAGTGAAGATGCTTATATATAATATATATTTGCTAAATATGCACGCATACCTATATCAACGACCGTCATATATACCCCTGGTATGTTTTTGCAGTAAAAATGGTAAATAAAGGAATTCCAACCCCATTAGAGGACCAGACATTCGACCTAAAAAAGGGAGTAGGCGAAGGAGAGATCGGGGTGTGTGGTGGCGAGTGGTGTTCTCACCCCGGTTTTGAAAGGCCGGTGATGATATTGATGGAGTGAGATCAGCTTTTCAACTTCGGCCTCGTAGCCTCTGGGCTTGACATCCCCAAGAATTGGTGGTGTTGGAAGAATGAGGATGTTTCCAAGAAATAATGCAAGGGCTCGCTCTCTCTAATGCGAAAAAAAAAAAAACGGCCTATCTGAACTCTTGCCGTGGTAGCATCTCTTGATGCGTCGACTATCGACTATCGCCTAGGTGGTGGCGGTGATGGAAGCTCGACTGTTGCTCAGCCGTTTCGTCTGGAGCCTCCTTTCTGATTGTACAGTGAACAGATCTAGACGTGTGGATGTCGAGTTCGATTGAAAGTGCGCGAAATTATCAAAGTATGTACAATTAGAAATGTTCTTTCCAGAAGCGGAACTGAACTTCAGCAACAGTTGCGGCCTTGGCAGCCTTTTGAATGTCACGAGCTAGAAGAATGTTAGTGCAGTCCTCATAACTGTGCTAAAAAAAAAACAGGGAGACTTACCAGCTGCGGACGGGCCGCAGAAGTACACACCAACGGTGGTGCGCATATTGCCCTCCAGGCCGCTGATGTAAGTCCGGTTCAAGATACCGTCACGCATCGCAGTGAAGAACCGAACGAAGTTGGGACGGCCGAAATTTGTGCGAGACTTGAGCTCAGTGAGCGGGTCAAGATCGGAGCCGACACTGTTCAGAACAATATTCTGGGTGGTGTCCATATCGAGCTTCTGGGTCAGGTAGGTGTGGATCTTGAGGAATTCGGTGCCGCTGGAGCCAGGAACACGAGCAGCCTCGCTAGACTGCTTCTCGAGAGACGAGAGCAGAGTCTGGAACCATTCGAACGAGCTTGTATCCTTGCATACCCAAATGAACTCGACACGACGAAGACGGGTGGGCGGGTTCGGCCCGTTCCGCAAGTGCCAAATATTCTTCAAGATGGCAGCCCACGGCGTAACACCAATACCGGTTCCGACTAGCACGGCAATTTCGTTCTCAAACACATCCTCGGCAGGCGCACCGTACGGCCCGTCGATGCGAAGAGTAGGCATCTTCTGGCCGTTTTGGAGGGCAACTTCATACATGCCCATGGGATCAACACCATCGTAAAGCTTGCTTTGAGCGGAACCAGCACCAACTGCGTTACCAAGAGCCTTGGTGAAATCACCAACTTGTCTGATATGAACCGAGACATAGGGGTCGTACGGGCAGGACGTGATGGTAAACGGATGCCACTGGTACTTGGAGACTTCAGGCACCTGGAGGAAGAGCCACTGGCCAGCCTTGTACTTGAACGATGGCTTGTTGAACTGGATTTCGACGGCGTCATAAGGGTGCCTGACGACACGGGTGATCTTGGTCTCGCGGATGGCGCGGATCTCACGGTACAGGCGCTCCATGAGGTAGAAGCCGCCTGTCCAGAGCTCCCATCTCCAGCCCAGGTAACCAATGCAATGCTGCCAGTACTCATCGCCCGCAAAGGGAGAGACGGCGTCGGCTTGGTCACGGACGAAGCAGCCAACGGTGTGTGTGTACAGACCGAGGAAAAAGGGGATAAACAGATGGTGAGTGTACCAAAACGTTTCGAACGACTGTTGCCTGATCCGGTGGTGGGCAGTCGTGTACATCAAAAGCATGCACAGCAGCATCACATGGCCTGTGATACCGCCGGGCTGGGCGTAATGGATCTGCACGGCTGTGACGGGTCGAATTTGCGTCTTTTCAACATTGAAGAAGCTGTAACAGCGTTAGATGAGCTCACTTCATAAACAAGCCGGATGCAAAGGTTGGGACTCACTTGACATAATGCGCCGTGGTGTGGATAATCGTGAACAGAAGCATCGCATATGCAAGCTGCCGATGCATCCAGATGTTCTCGTCGAGTGGAATGAACCTGATCTTGGGACGGAAAAAGCGCATGATGGTTCGGCAGACAGGCAGCAGAATAAGCATGCCATCAACGCTCAAAACCAGACCGGCGCCTCGAGATATCCATACTGAATACAGCAGTGTGTTGAGACCCTTCAACCGGATCTCGCTTGCCTGCTTCCACCTGTATTCCTTGTCAGCCGGTGATCGCGCCAGAACCGGTCGTCCAGGATCAAAGCAAAACGTACCATCCATAGGCGAAGATACCCCAGTGAAAGGTCCAGAACAGGATATGGAACACCAGCTTTTGGGGCGTGAACTGCTTTTTGATGAGGGTTACGGCACTCATGGTGGCGACTGGGTTTCTCTCTCTCTTCCCCGAGTTTGATGGTTTCCTTCAATCGAGAATGTCGACCTGCGACCCGTGTTTGTCGACTGGGGCCCGTTGGTGCCCAGATCGGCAATCTCGAACAGGCTGGGCGACGAGTGTGATTACGGCGATGCTCCCCTATCCAAGCAAACACGCTGATCTCTCGTGGTCACAAACAGCAAAATATTATTAGGTCGCGATGCTGTCCAACAGCGAAGGCGAGCAAGACAGCGACTGGAAGAATATTATATCAAAGAGTGATCTGAGCCAGCAGCTGGAATAAAAAAAAGAAAGGAGGGCGAAGACGAGGGCTCGATGAGGCGGTCTCGTTTTCTTCTAGTGCCTCGCGCCAAGTGAGGAAGAAAAGAAGGAAGTAGGTGAGTGGACGGAAACCAAGCGAGGATGTGCGGGCGGCGAGAGGGTCATAAGATTCGCGGGCTGGCGGCGTCCGATCAGGGCGGGTGGTGGTTACTGGGATGGGGCGAGCTTGGGAGGCCGGATGTGGCAGCAAGGAGACCCGTGCCACGACGTGCTGGGTAGGTAGGCTGTTGTTTCTCGGATGCGCACAAGTCCCTAACCCTTTGAAACCGCCCGACTGCTTTCAGTCTCTCTGCGTCTCCTCGCGTCTCCTTGGGTCGTCTCCTTGGGGAAATTGATGCTACACGACGGGGGTGGGGCGACTACTCGACTGAGGTAGTAGGGATGGGCCGTAGATCAGACGCTGGAGACAGTTTCGGCGCGAGCAGACTTGTGTCAGAAAGCAGCTGACAGCAGTCTGCTCGCTGTCAGTCGGTCGGGAACCCAAGAGTCGGGAGGGAGGGGGTTGAGACGAGAGATGTTAGAGACGCTTTGACGGGGGGCTGCTGAAGGCGACCTGGATGTTTCGGCTGGGACAGGGGTTTGGCGAGGGCGCAGGGGGTTCGGGTCAGAGCAGAACTGTAAACCCCAACCTACATACCTGGCAGCAGCAGCGAATTTGGGGTACATGTACAGGCGATGATCAGATTACGGCGTCGATTTTTGCACCCACATCGCAGATTCAGATCGAAAAGGAATGTGTGGAGGGAGGGAAGAGAAAAGTGCGCGTGCAGAAGAGATGAAGAAGACTGATAGTCGATGCAGTTTGCGCCCGCGCAATGGCATCCTACTAAGAATAGGTACACATCAGTTTGCCTGACCACCCAATCGCTGCACAACACCCTTTTTCCTGGCGCTTAAAAAGGGTTGCGCAGGACGTTCGCAAGTGTGTTCCAGAGAGTGCCATGGCGCGCTAGGCAATTCTGGGGAACGGCCTTCTGCACCAAAGCGAGGCCCGACCCATGTGTCTCGACAAGCGTCCGCCAATTACATGGCAGGACCCCGCGGCGGGCACCCTGGGCTAGCCTAACCGAGACTAGGCATGATGCAGTCTCGCACAACGTCTTGCATGGACGTGCATCTTCAGATCGAAGACGGGTTGGGAGCTTGGGATTCCAAACTCACCAGCACTTTATCTTCATCTTAATTCCGCCCGGCCCAAAGATCAAGCCAGACATTATGGTCCCATAAACCCGTCGAGTGGGGTGACCGCTGTTTGTTTTCGGGACCCATGTCCTCCCTGTCGATTGCTGTGACCCTGACTCCAGGGGTGTTCTTTGGGTTCTTTGACTCTTGACATTGCTCGCCTCATTCGATATGTGGTTTGAAGATCACCACCGTGACTTTCCTCTACGGCAAAGCAGTCGACTGTCACAGAAATCCACGCCTACTCTACAGACCATGACGAAGGATTGATGGAGATCGGCTCGACCACACCACCATCTCCTGTTCTGCTGGGCGATCGGCCAAATTGGACAATCATCATGTATCAGGTTCAGAACACCCTGGATAAGCTCCTGACAGGACCGCCATGGAGTCAAAACCTTGTCGGCTCGTGGGAAGGGGGTCTACACAGGAGAGTATGGCCGCCGTCGACCTGTACTATGTATACCTACCCGTGCCTGTATGGTCGCACAAGGAACTCGGGCCCGTCAGGATAGCTATCGGAAATCAGTTTTTGCTTTGAACAATAATGGTCCTGAACCCACCGAAGCAAGGGCATACAAGGCGCCCTGCGTCATCGTCATCATCTGGTCTTTTGCAGATATTATACTATATCCGCAGCTTGCAGTTTCCCTTTAAACGTAGAGCGTCCCAGCAAGTGCGCCGCCCCCTTTCCAAAATCCCATCAACCGAACCCCCAGAATGCCATCCTGGTTCGGAATGCCATCCGAGTCGAAAGTTCCAGGGATGGAAACTTCAGACTCTCGGGGCGTCACCAGAACCACTCCCGGCCTGAGATTCCCCGTGAAACCACGAACCCCAGACAAAAGCCCTGGTTCTCGTTCTGCCGAGTGGACCAGTTGGCGCTGCTTCGAGACTGCCTCGAGGCTGCATATCCGGCTTGGATGGCCATCCCAACACGATTAACGTTAGGTGGCATTCTAACCAAGTGCCGCAAGTTTCGTTTTGAGTACAAGCTAAAGTATGAATAGGTTGGCTGGAAAAGCGACGCAATGGCCAAAAGGGCGGGGGGCAGCTAATGCAGGTCGGTGGCCTTGCTCATGGCCCTGAAACGTGAGGGTCGAGCACGACCCAGAGGCAGCCAGAGGTCTCTATTCGCCCGAACAGGAAAGGCCCGAGGCAGTCTTTGAGCCTGCCAAGCCGATATGGTACGAAGTTCATCGTCGCGGGATCGACTGTTGGACATGCAAGCGCAAAGAGGGTGAAGACATGTGCTGAGTCATGGTAGGTGGTGGTTGGGGGTCCCCGCTGCCGTGACGCCAAACTTTCCTCAACTTGGGAAGAGGACAAATGGACGACTGAAAGATATTCGTGCAAGATGATGAACGATATCAAAAAAGAGGACTGATGTTTGTTTCTCGCTGCAATGCGATGTGGATCAATATACTAGTACACCACCATCACATCCTGGTGTGGTCGCTGTAAGTGCGCCTGAAGATCCGGGTGCTGCCGAGCGTGGGGAATCGTACGATTTTTCTGACGAAGGGCCAGACCCAGCATGTCTCTGCGACAGGAGTCCAAAATCTCATGCCCGCCAGCGAGATATAAAGCCCAGAGTATTCCTATCACCTTTTCAAAAGGTAGGAGACTGCTCCTTCTAACCGACCGTCCAATTATCGGCCAAGGCGTCTCTTGTAGTCGTTCTTCTCGGACCAAGATGAAAGCAAACGAGAATCGAAGATGGGTAGGGTCGAACTCGCAGCTGGGGACATATCAGACCGAATTTCGAATTCAGTTCCAACTGGGCACTGGGCACTGGGCACCTCATTTCGAGAAGGATGTCTAGACGTCCGGAGCGTTGCCATTGCCATTGCCATTGCCATGAGCCCACTACAAGGCCCATCGTCACTCCTCCAAGGAACTACCTACCTAGGATACCAGCTATAGCCCCTAAGGCCCATTGATCAACCACAGCGACTGCTTATAGCTGGAGTTGACATGAAGTAACTTTGCCGGGCGATTTTCGAACATGATAACGCTACCAACACGTAGACACGGCTAGCAAAGGGCCAACCATCAAGTCAGTCAATTTATAGGGATCTCACTGAGGTTCGCACTCTTCAACATGTGCCCTGTCCCGAATACTGGGCAGAAGGCTTTATTTTGAAGCGTGGCCGGAACTGTGTTGAAAGATACAGAGGTCGGAATGCTTTGCGCCAGTTTGGGTCAGATAGCGACGGAGAACGACAAGAAGACTGATCTCTCTGCACTCAGCAACTCGAAAATAAATTTGGCATCATCGGCTTGCGTGTCATTCTGACCTTTGACAGCCTGCCTTGGCTACCCTTCTGTGGCTGAGCACACTTGACACACCTGTTGTGGCAGAGAGAGGCGGAATAACATTGTCACGATTGGCTGTCCCGCCTCGGCTGATTGACGCTTGGCGCCCTCCCGCCACAGTTGGAGCGGCTCTGGAGTCTGGGCATGTGCGCCCCACCATTTTTGGTGGGCTAGGTTGTCGTCACTTGCACTGCACAGAAAGGCTTGGGGGGACCCCAGATCAGGCACCGTTGGCAAGGATCCTTAGGTTTACTGCTCCATTACGAGAGGCGAAGCCATTACGCCTTATCGAGTCTTGCCGATGCGAGAAATAAACGACAAATCTTAGATTGCAAAGCTCTCAGTCTTTTTTGCCAGCGCACCGGACGACGCTGTCTTCTGCGAACAACCACGGCCGCACGCTTGATCGCAGTGGTGTAATTGTAGCTGCTGGCGTTTTGGATTGCCCGCGCACGACACGACGCCCGCCATGGTGAGCAAGCACAAGACGAGCTGCCCAACAACCTCCAAACATGGAGATGACGAGCTGGAGCGACGCTGACAACATATAATTTTTAATAGGCTATCACTCGTCGTGGAAAAGACAAGGCGGCGCGCGCCGAGCGCTCCGCGGGCGGCGGAGGGGGCGCCAGCTCGAGCAAGCCCAAGAAGGCGACCTACGATACCACCAAGAAAAAGGAGATCGGCGTGTCGGACCTGACTCTGCTCAGCAAGGTTTCCAACGAAGAAATCAACTCGAATCTGCAAAAGAGGTTCGAGGGGGCGCAAATTTACAGTCTGTCTACCACATTCCAGCTTACCTGTTGCCCGGAATCGGACTCAAACTGACAACCAATGCAGCTTACATCGGCGCGGTGCTGATTTCCGTCAATCCATTTCGTGACCTCGGCATATACACGGAAAGCGTTCTGGACAGCTATCGGGGGAAGAACCGGCTCGAGATGCCCCCTCACGTCTTCGCGATTGCGGAGAGCGCGTACTAGTAAGCATCACCCTTGAACATGTACTTAACTGTGCTCTGCTAACTCCATAATTTCCACCAAAACAGCAACATGAAGGCGTATTCCGAGAATCAATGCCTCATCATCTCTGGAGAGAGTGGTGCCGGAAAAACAGAAGGTGAGCATCATTCACATGTCGAATTAAGCCATTGCCTCGCTGACTATAAACATGACAGCTGCAAAGCGTGTGATTCAATACCTCGCAAAGGTGTCGGGCGGCGAGGCTGGCTCAGCCGTGGAACAGATTAAGGCCATGGTGTTGGCCACCAACCCGCTCTTGGAAGCGTTTGGCAATGCGACCACATTGCGCAATAACAACTCTTCCAGATTCGGAAAGTATCTCCAGATTATGTGCGTGCCAACCAATACCCCCGCCGATGGTACGAGACAAAGTGCTTACTTCAATGTTGCAGGTTCAACGCCCAAGGAGAGCCCATTGGCGCCGACATCACAAACTATCTACTCGAGAAGTCGCGCGTGGTTGGCCAGATCACCAACGAGCGCAATTTTCACATCCTTTATCAGTTTACCAAGGGCGCATCTCAACACTACCGCCAAACCTTTGGAGTCCAGAAACCCGAAACCTACTTATACACCAGCCGGTCCAAATGCTTAGATGTCGACGGTATTGATGACTTGGCGGAATTTCAAGACACCCTCAATGCCATGAAGGTTATTGGGCTTTCGCAGGCTGAGCAGGACAACATCTTCCGCATGCTAGCCGCCGTCCTCTGGACAGGAAACCTCGTGTTCCGCGAGGACGAGAATGGATATGCCGCTGTGTCTGACCAGTCAGTTGTCGATTTCTTGGCCTATTTACTCGAGGTCGACCCGAGCTCTCTCATCAGCGCAATCACCATTCGCATTCTTACCCCGAGAAACGGTGAGGTGATTGAATCACCAGCCAATGTGGCCCAAGCCATGGCGGCCAGAGACGCACTGGCAAAGGCCATCTACAATAACTTGTTCGACTGGATCGTGGAGAGGATCAACGTGTCACTAAAGGCGCGGCAAGCTGCTACAAACACGATTGGAATTCTGGATATTTACGGCTTTGAAATCTTCGAGAAGAATTCGTTCGAACAGCTTTGCATCAACTATGTCAACGAGAAGCTACAGCAAATTTTCATTCAATTAACTCTAAAGGCCGAGCAGGAAGAATACGCAAGGGAGCAGATCAAGTGGACTCCTATCAAGTACTTCGACAACAAAGTTGTGTGTGACCTGATTGAGTCAGTCAGGCCCCCCGGAATCTTCTCCGCGATGAAGGACGCTACCAAGACAGCCCATGCTGATCCAGCGGCTTGCGATCGCACCTTCATGCAAAGCATCAACGGCATGTCCAACGCCCATTTGACTGCACGTCAAGGTGGCTTCATCGTCAAGCACTATGCCGGTGATGTCACATACACAGTGGAGGGCATCACGGATAAGAACAAGGACCTTCTTCTCAAGGGTCTCCTGAACCTGTTCCAGGTTTCTCAGAATCCTTTCATTCATAGCATCTTCCCCAACCAGGTAGACCAGGACAACCGCAAACAGCCACCCTCGGCTGGCGACAGGATAAAATCCTCGGCCAATGCTCTGGTCGAGACGCTCATGAAGTGCCAGCCTCATTATATCCGCACGATAAAGCCGAACGAGAACCGCAGCCCGACACAGTATACGGTCCCCAACGTATTGCACCAAATCAAATATTTGGGGCTCCAGGAGAACGTGCGCATTCGCCGCGCTGGCTTTGCGTATCGTCAATCATTCGAGAAGTTTGTTGACAGGTTTTTTCTTCTCTCGCCGGCCACTTCGTACGCCGGCGAGTATACCTGGCAAGGGTCTTACGAAGCTGCTGTCAAGCAAATCCTCAAAGACACAAGCATCCCTCAAGAGGAGTGGCAACTAGGTGTCACCAAGGCATTTATCAAGTCGCCCGAGACCCTGTTCGCTCTCGAACATATGAGAGATCGCTACTGGCATAACATGGCCACGCGTATTCAGCGAATGTGGCGGGCATACCTGGCATATCGGGCAGAGTCGGCCACCAGGATTCAGCGCTTCTGGAGGAAGAAACGTGTTGGGGCTGAATATTTGCAGCTCAGAGACCAAGGCCACAAGGTCTTGCAGGGGCGTAAGGAGCGGAGGAGAAACAGTCTGCTAGGCTCACGGCGGTTCCTTGGGGATTACCTCGGCATCAACGCCGCCGGTGGCCCCGGATCCCAGATTCGCAGCGCTATCAATATTGGAAGCAACGAGAAGACGGTATTTTCCTGTCGCGGAGAGATTCTGGAAGCCAAATTTGGTCGATCCAGCAAACCAAGTCCTCGACTTATTGTTGTGACCAACAGCAAATTTTACATCGTGGCCCAAACGCTTGTGCAAGGCCATGTTCAGATTGTGGTCGAGCGATCTTTCCCCCTGGGCGCTATCAAATTTGTTGGAGCATCCACGAGTCGAGATGACTGGTTCTCGCTGGGAGTCGGGTCGCAGCAAGAAGCCGATCCCTTGCTTAACTGCGTTTTCAAAACAGAAATGTTCACACAAATGCAGAGGGTAATGCCGGCTGGGTTCAACCTAAAGATTGCGGAAAGCATCGAGTACGCCAAGAAGCCAGGCAAAATGCAGCTCGTCAAGGTACTAAAAGACTCACCCACACCGCATGACTTTTACAAGAGCGGCGCCGTCCATACGCAGCCAGGCGAGCCTCCCCACTCAGTCTCGCGGCCAACGCCGAAGGGCAAGCCCGTTCCCCCGAGACCGATAACAAGAGGCAAGCTCATCAAACCTGGTGGACCGGGCGGCAGACCATCCAGAGCTACCAACCGCACACCCCAGGCTCGACCAGGTGCGGCTACATCTTCTAGGCCTGTCCCGCAACCACCCCGGGCTGTGACAGCGGAGCCGGTAGCAGCGGTCAGCCTTCCCATACATAACCGTCAGCAGTCTAATTCGTCAGCTGCACGCGCCCCTCCTCCGCCACCGCCACCTGCTGCAGCACCAGCGAAGCCGAAGATCATTGCGAAGGTGCTTTACGACTTTTCTAGTGAGAAGGAGAACGAGCTCTCGATCAAGGCGGGCCAGCTGATCGAAATCGTACAGAAGGAGAACAATGGTGAGTACATAGCCCTCGACCTCTTTACGCCACTGTAACATACTGACAAACTGCACAGGTTGGTGGTTAGCCAAAAATGGCGATGGGCAGGCTTGGATTCCGGCTGCCTATGTGGAGGAACAAGTCCAGGCGCCACCACCTGTGGTGGCTCCGAGGCCGCCTCCGCCTCCGCCGGCAGCGAACGGTGCATCGAGAGGGAAGCCAGCGGCGCCACAGCCTCCTGTCAAGCGTCCAATCGCAGGCAGGAAGCCCGCGCCCTTACAGGCACGCGATTCGGGCATGAGCCTGAACGGCTCGGATGGTAGCAGGAGCAACACGCCCACGCCGAGCCTGGCAGGCAGCTTGGCTGATGCTCTGCTGGCGAGGAAGCAAGCTATGGCGAAGAAGGATGACGACGATGACTGGTAGACAGATTAGCAGCAGTCTTGCGTTATTTGTTTCACTTATTTCTTTTCTTGAATGATCACGCGTCTCACGATCAAGCCTTTCCCTTCTCGTACGTACATTCTTGAACACACCGAATATGGTCTAGCCGTTATGAGTTTTTATGGCAGGTTAGAAAAGGGATGGAGTTAGTTCCTGTAGATGGCAACTCTGCTGTAGTCAGGCAAAATAGGGGAGGGAAGATTGGAGTTGGTTCCATAAATAGCGGCACAAAAACTAAAATGGTCCCCTGATCTGAAAATGGGACAGAATCACATCTGTATGCAAAAATCGTTTGTATTGTTTGGTTGTTGCTTGCTACTATTCGTCCTGCTCCTTGGTCAAGACCCTCCTCCTCCGGATCAATTCTGCGAGGGGCACGTCGTCGTCGTCGTCGTCGTCGTCGTCTTCCTCTTCCCGTAGTATTATTGGTTCCTCCTCTACGTCCTCGTCGACGCCAAAATCCCAGAGTGTATTATCGCCGGAGTTTGTCCACACCGGGGCCCCTTGATATGCGTATGCGTTGTCACTCCCCTCGTCATCTTCTTCATCCTCCTTGTCATATTCCACCTCCTCCAGCTCAGCCATGATACCCCCCGACCGCTGGTGCTGGCGCAGTCGCAGATCCGCCTGCTGTCGCTTGACAAACGCGGCCTTGGTTTCCGCCGGCGTCATCTCATATTCCCGCCGCCCCATTGTGGGAGTTTTTACCGCTGCACCGGGCCACCCCCCGCGTGCCGTCACGCGGCGCTGCTGCTTCTCCGGGTCGACGGGCGGCCACATGCCCGTGCGCTCGTTGAACCCGTTCTCCTCCCACTCCCACCCGGTCCCTTTGCCCGTGGGCGTTATGGTCGGCCCGCCCGCTAGCGGGAAGAACCACGCCAGGATATTCCGCGTGCCCATCCCCTGCGCCAGGTTTGCAAACACGCCAATGTCGTACGGGTACTCGACTTTTTCCATCTTGAGGTGGCGATGGTCATCGCCATTGTTCCAGTATGTGTCCTCGTCCCGCGAGAGGACCGCCTCGTGCCGCTCCATCTCCCACTCCTCGATCATGGTCGCGTTGAGGACCCACCCCCGGACTGTGGTGAACAGGAGCAGGAAGAGGGCCATGGCGGTCCCTGCGCAGACGAGGGATAGCACGGTGAGGAGGGTGAGGTGTGCGAGTGTTGGGCCGAGGTAGGCGGGCAGGTGCCGCTCCGCCCAGATGTAGCTGAGGCGCATGGAGATGTGGTAGCCCAGCACCCAGAGGGACAGGTTCGTGAAGACGAGGAAGCGGAGGAAGTAGGGGAAGGTCTGGAGGGACACGCAGTTGCCGGTCCACGGGCAGTGGTGGTCCATCTTGGGGATGCACCGCCCGCAGTGCCGGCAGTGGTGCGCGCGGAGGGGTTTCGGGGCATCGCATTTCTTGCAGTGTCGGGCGGAGGAAGGCGGGTTGGGAGGAGCAGGCGGGTATTGTCCTGGAGAGATGGTGCATGCTTTGTAGTATGTCCACCAGAGGCAGGCGAGGAGGACGTTGAAGGTGGTGGTTTGTTGTGTGGTTAAGGGGCCTGGCGGGAGGTCTGGGGAGGTGTAGAAGAGGTATTGTGAGAAGTAGCCCAGGAAGCTGATCAGGATGCACACGAAGGGGATCGCGAGACGTTGCAGCCCCGTCGTCGTGGGGCCGGTTTTTAGGCCGCTCGTCATCTTGTCGTCGTCGTTGGTACGTGATGATCCATGGGGTCCTGGTTGTGTGTTGAGAAGAGAGGTTTTGAGAACTCTAAGTTGCCTAGAAAATGTCAGCTTTAGGGCTTCCTTCATTTACGCGGTTCCGACCAACGACGATTTGTGAGACGCGTTTTGGGGGAAGCACAACGTCACTGTTACAGAGCGAAGCGGAGTCGGGTGTTAGGGGAGACAACAAATAAGCTGTAATTTGGTAGCAGCACAGAGGTCTCCTGCTAACAACAACTAGAACCTGGCAAGGCTGGTTCAGGGGGAGCGTCCCGAAGCGGGGCTCTCCTTGCAGCACACCCATCCTTCTATCCACCCAACCACCAAAGAAGTCGATTAGCGACAGGGGTGGACAGCCGCGTCAGAGGAAGAAACCCCATGCTATGACAAGTCCGACATTGATTTTATTCTGTGTATTTTTATTGCTAGGCGATTTCATCAGAGTCGTCGATTGTATTCATCAACCCAAGGGCTCATTCACTCGTCCTGACTGCCTCTTTTTAAGCTGATGGTCTCAGCCGGCGGCGCTGTGGAGCGGGCGAAAGCCACCAACTGATTGTCAACCGCCCTGGCCATCTGAATGGCGTCCGATAGGGGCTCCCAAGTCACGGCCTTGTGGTACGCGGCTCTATCCAAAGATATACACGTATCCAAAACTTACTGACTTGTATTCAGTGCCGTGGCTTCCTTCCTCTGGCTGGCCCATAGTCTCGAAGGCCACCGATTGATTGGTGAGACAGACCTATGAGAACGATAATAATCTGGTTCCCATCGCTGACATGAGACATGTATAAGAAAAACCCCGGCTTTCATCTCTACTTGTCCTCTTCATCGCAGGCATATCTTCCCTTGCTGTTAGTTTCTTTGCTGAATGGCTACCCGGCGCCAATGGAAGGTTTGGTGAGTAACTACCTACATCGTTTCCTTATCTCACCCACCCACTCCGTCTGCATGGACTTTCATTATCGTACCCCTGAGCTTACATGTGTTGGTGAACAGATGAGGATACGGGGCCTTTGAGAGCTGCTCGCACAAATCTGCCCAGGAAACCGCGTCGATTCTATCTTCCCATTCTCGTTGGCTGTATCATCCTACGCCTTGAGCTTTTTCATCTTGTCACGTCTGACCTACAGTGTTCAAAACCAGGGATCGAGGTAGGTTCATATTTATCTTCTGTTTCGTTTACCTCTTTTCTCATTATATTGTTACTTCCGTTCTGTCGTGGTACTCCATTTTGAGACCATTACATGAATGGGGGTGTCATATCTTATTCCTCCCTAGCACCGAAATCAGTATTTTGTTCACTGAGGTTGAATGGCCTGTATTTTCGTTATCAATGAACCATGCTAACCATAACATCCTGATAGGCATGCCTGCCCCTATTGGTGCTTGCGTATGAGCTCTTACCAGGCCGCAGAAGAGGGTCAGACTCGGACGCCAAAGAAAAGGACGACAACAACTTCGGCCAGACGATGTCCGATGCTATTGGGAACTGGATAAGCGAGTCCAGGATCTGGGCAATCCTTGGGCTTCTTGCTTTGGTCCGGGGCACTTACCTTGTGTCGTCGCAAAGCCTCAGGTCAACTTTTTTCTGCTCCAGCCATGACAGCAGCTCCCTGGTCGTTTTCCTCCAATGGGTTGGCCTTTTACTGGATGGCATTATTGCTATCCTGTACTGGCGTATCATGGCCTGGCAAAGAACCACCAAGAGCCGGCTGAAAACGCTAAGCACCATTCTCCTGGCCTCGTCAATGGGGACTGCATTCATGTATTGGGCTTTCCGTCTGGCCCACCAGACAAGACCGATGAGCTATCATTTCAAGGGTCTTGGCTCCTTATATGTGTTCGACGTCGTCGTCAATGGCCTTACGTTTTCAACTTTCTGCATATCCACGGGTCTCATCATCGCCGATGCTGGACCTTTGCCGTTGGTTAGCATCATAACATTTCTCTCTGCACTGTTGCTCGCGCTCCAGCAGATATGGCTTACCGGAACCTGGGAAAACATCACGCCATCGACCTCTTATCTTGCCTTGATCCTAGTATGTGTCGGCTTTGTATTCTTTATTTACGCAAACAATATGCGGTCTATCGTCTTTGTACACCGCGCTTTCGTTATTCTTTCCCTCCTCGTTCTCGTCACCGTCGCCACCATCGTTGCTATTCTTAAAGGACGCCAAGTTTTGAACAATCACCCACTCCAAAGGCTGATCTACGATACAAGGGTTGAAGCTGGAAGGTGGATGGTCCACGCATCTGTCAGCAATTCTCTCCAGGTCGCCGTCCAGGAATACAAGGAGCGCCATAATGGAAGAGACCCGCCCCCCAATTTTGACGTCTGGTTCAGCTTCGCAAAGGAACGGAATTCCCAGGTTCTGGACCACTTCGCTCAAATGGAAAAGGATATTCTGCCATTCTGGGGTATGGCGCCCGACAGAATTCGGGACAATATTCGCCGTGCCGCCGCAGAGCCTGGCATTGCCGTGCTCAAGATCAAGGGTGGCTCGGCTAAACATAACGTGCCCGATTCCTCGCCATATAATGTGGTGATGAGGGATCTGGTCGAGATGGTTGAGTCTTTTATAGACGATATCCCGGACATGGAGCTTGCGGTCAACTTGCATGAACGACCGAGGGTCCTGGCACCATGGGAAGACGTCAATAGATTCAGTGCGACTGGGAGGCGCAAAGGAATTCCGTCCTGGCGTTCCGATTCCATCGAAGGCACATCGGTGCTGAACCAGCCTTTCAAGTCTCCAGACGACCAGACCCCGGCCCACGCAAAGTTTACATCAGCGAGGGCTTTTCGAGAGATGATGGCTCTCACCTGCCCCCCAGGCGGCAAAGCGAGATCAGGAGTACATTGGGACATTCGCGATTTTTGCTTTTCCTGCGCTAGACCTCAGTCCAACGGCCAATATTTGACCGACTGGTCGTATTCTCAGGAGCTATGTCATCAGACAGATCTGCTTCGTATACACAGCTTCCACATGACCCCACCAGAGGTGCGGCCATTGCAGGAATTTCTCCCCATCTTCAGTAGGTCCAAAACCGACAGCTACAGCGACATCCTCATTCCGCTCCGGCGGATCGCCGAGATCCCTGAAGACCAAGGCGCGCCGTTTGAGATGAAAACTCAGAATCTGTTTTGGCGTGGCAAAGTAGACTACGATCTGCATTCGTCCAGCAGCGAGCTGTTTCACGGTGGCCATCAGGAGAGGCTCGTTCACCTCGTCAACAATGCGTCCAGTTCAGACAAGGCCACGATGTTACTGCCCTCGGCGAGGAATAAGGAAAAGTTTGTCTACGAGCAGGTCCCGACGGCTGAACTAAACGCCTTGCTACCCATGGATGTTGGCTTTATCACCACCAGCAGCAGCAGTAGCGCATGCAGTAACTCATCCAACATCCATAGCGGCGGCGGCGGCGGTCCATGCGAGACCGCGGCATCACATCATCACCTAGAAGAGTTTGGCAGCAAGCCCGCAGCAGAACCTCTACAACACCAATACGTCCTCATAATGGACCGAGATAGCGGCCCACCCCCCGACCTCATGCGCACTCTGCGGTCGACCAGCGTCCCCTTTTATGCATCTATCTTTAAAGAATGGTACACCGAGCGCCTCATGCCCTGGGTCCACTTTGTCCCCATCGACCTGCGATTCCACGCGCTGCACAGCACGCTGGCGTACTTTACTGGGTTTGGCAACAGCCCAAAGGTGAACGGCAGACAGATTGAGATGAACCGCCAGTGGGATGACGCCAAGTGGATTGCCGAGCAGGGCCAGCGCTGGGCCGACAAGGCCATACGCAGAGAGGATATGGAAGTGTACCTGTTTCGGCTGCTGCTGGAATGGGGGCGCGTGGTGGATGATAACAGGCAAGAACTCAAGTTTGTGCTGCCGTGATCGTTTTATTTTCTCCTGTCGCCTAGGTAGTTGGCTCTTGGATAGTTATTGCTGGTTTCTTGTACATGTTTCAAAGTGGAGAGATGCTCTACCTGTAATAACACGAAATTTGCGGCGCCGGCGTCCAGGTCTAATAAGTATACAGTTATTTTCATATGTATTCATCAATCAAATCAGTTAATCGCAAATTGTGCCTAGAAAGGGGTGTTCTCCGTAGCCCATGTGCTTGATCTGGATCTTCATGCTCTGCAAGACACGACTTTTGACACGGTCGTCCTCGATATCCTGGCCCGCGAAGGCGCCGTGGGTGCTGGTGAACTCGTAATTCTTTAGTATGTCCCACATGTTTGCCATCTCACCCGCACTGAGAGGAATCATGTTGGGAATGCTCCACATGAAAGAGAAGGAATTCATGTTCTCGGGCCGCTCTCTCGGGACTCCCAGCGCGTTGGCTCGCCAGTTTCCCATGCCCGCCGGGGTGATGCCAAGAAAGTAGTAGTAGAAATAAATAAAAAGGGGGCGAAACATACAACTCCCAGGAAAGTGACCCCCCAACCTGATCACCTTGATTCCCGTAGCAACGCCATCGACTTCAATGCTCGTCTCCGTCTCGGTCAAGAAGCCCTGCCACCTCTCGCTCTGCCGCGCCACCCACTGCTTGTCCTCGGCCGCCAGGTAGACGGGACACTGGAAGGCGTCGGCCCACTCGAGGTGCGAGGAGTAGTAGTGCGGATGCGAGATGACAATCCCGTGGATCCCGCCGTACTCTTGCTCGATGGTTGAAATGGTGGCTGCGTCGAGCAGGGTGAGGCAGTCCCACAGGATATTTTCCCCCGAAGGGGTTCTCACTAGGATGGCGCGCTGGCCAATGCCGAATTTGGGGGTCGTGGTGATGGATATGAAGCGGGACGGGTCCGAAGGGAGCAGCGGGTGGAATTCATTGTGGTGCTGGGATTGGATGGCGGCGAGGGTGGTGAAGGATTGCCCCGAGGGAGGTGTGTATTGGCGAGGGTCGTCGCAGATGAAGCAGGTGGTAAGGAGGGAACGATCCGAGGCGGGGAACTGGGTACCGCAGGTGCAGCAGACGAGAAGGTCCGAGGCAGTTTGAGGGTTGTGAGTGCCCATTTTGGGTTATTTGACGACTGAAGGGCTTTCAGTATACCTAGGTATCTTTGAGAGGAGGCAAGATATTTATGACATGAAATGTCAGACTAGATGCTTTGTACACGACCACAACTGCTAAGGTCAGCGGCAGAGTCACCGTGAGGGTGTGCGGGGAAACCCCTCCTTTCTCTATGCCTAGCTTGAACGATTTCTTCGTTATGCTAGACTACCAACATAGGAACTTGCATTGAATTTGAGCAAAATAGACGACTCTGCCGTCAAAGATGAAGCTTCGCTATGGCAACCCAAAGAATTCCATCCAGTTAGCTAAATAAGATCTTAAGATTGATAATAGGTGGTTTAGTACGCCGTAGAGAAAAGGCTTCTTGCCAATATTTTATAAAGAAATAATGAAGGCAGGAAATGCCTTTACAGTCTACAAGTACATACGGTAGGTAATGTAGGGATATATTTCTTTCACTTACAAATACCTCTGTGAAGAAGTACCTACCTACCTACACTACTCCGTACAGCCTTCATTCAGGTCCCCTCTTATCGCGCCATCTGATAAGACAAAAACTACATAGCTTGGTTAGGGTTAGGGGAAGCATGGGTCCATGCAATGGGAGGTGGCAAGCATGGCAAGATGTGACCCAACCCCTGCAAAAATAAAAAATAAATTGCCCTTGCACCACGCTGGAGGCGACAGCTGAGCTCAGGTATTGTGACGCTAAGTGCGAACTGATGTTTGCAGCTCCAACCTTCCATCGCTGTTCATGATCCACTCCTCCACCAGCAACACACGGTCAATACCGGTGCAGGCGCAGACCGGCCTCAACCTCGCGCAAACACCCAAACAACCATGATGCCAGCTCGGGTGTCAATATCATGGAGACGTCAACCGCCGCAGCCTCGACGCTGACCAGGCAGAGATTCAGCTTGGCCATCCTGTCTCTCGCCGCCGCCACCACTCTAACATACTTTTGCTACCGCATCTATGACCCTCCCCTCCCCTCGCCGGAACCAGGCCATCAGCTGCGTAGAAGCAATGCCGTGCGCCATCGCCGCCGCTCGCTCCCCAACATCCACCACGACCACGACCACGACCACGACCACCACGACCACCACGACCACCACAACCACCACGACCACCACGATCACCACCATCACCACGAGTCCGAGGCATCCTCCACCACCCTCGATGAGTCCCACGGCGGAGACGAGAATGCCGAGATCACCGAGATTAACACTGTCCGCCCCTTGACCGACGGCGAGACTGTCGCCGAGGACAACGTCCTGGACGACCACGAACACGACCACGACCACGACCACGACCACGACCACGACCATGACCATGACCACGACCAGGACGGCGACGGCGACGGCGACAACTGGTTCGATGCCGAGCAGCCTTTCGGCCACAACCATCAACGCGCCGGCCAGAACATCGTCAGCCTGCTGTTCAAGGTTTCCGAGGACAATGCCCACCGCAACGCCTACGTCCATCGCGGTTGCCAGTGCAATGCCTGTGGCATCCTTCCGATACGTGGCATTCGCTATCGCTGTGCCAACTGTGCCGATTTTGACCTCTGCGAGACATGCGAGTCGCAGGGCCTGCACACCAAGACACACATCTTCTACAAGATCAAGGTCCCCGCCCCCCGCCTGGGCCCCCGCCAAATGCAGCCTGTCTGGTACCCCGGTGACCCCGAGAGCTGCCTGAGATATCTCCCCAGGCAGCTCATGGCCAAGCTGTCCAAGGAGACGGGCTTCGAACGCCCCGAGCTAGAGGCTCTCTGGGAACAATGGACCTTCATGGCCAACACGGAGTGGAGGGAGGACCCGGACGACCTGTGCTTGGCTATGGATCGCAAGACCTTTGAGCGCTATCTGGTGCCGTCGGGCGGATACAAACAGACCGCCCCGAATCTCCTGCATGACCGCATCTTTGCCTTCTACGACACCAACAACGATGATCTCATTGGCTTCTCCGAGTTTCTCAAGGGCACCGCCTATCGCAAAAGGAAGGATCGCCTCCGCAAAATCTTTGATGGCTATGACATTGACCGAGACGGCCACGTCAACAGACGCGACTTCCTGCGCCTGTTCCGCGCATACTATGTTCTTTTCAAACAGATGCATAGGGACATACTCGAGGGCCTGGATGAACAGGTTATGAGCTCGACCGAAGCCCACCAGCTGATCACGAGCAGACAGCCGCTCAGCAGCCTGTTTGGCCGCGAAGGCGGATTTCCTCAGGCCGACTCCGACCGGCCCATGGAGGGAAAGGTCATCAACGCCAATACTGGAGACGTATCCATCTCGGACGGGAAAAACAGGGCCATAAAAGCGGACAAGCCCGATACAGAAGACAGAGAGTCCATGTTAACAAGCCTGTTCAGCCGACAATCTCACCACCACGAGAGCAATAGACACAGCCAATTTGACAACATATTCTTGGGCGCAACCCAGAGGCCACAGTCTGCAATGGAGCCCAATATCCAACTTATAACTGCTCTTCTAAATCCACCAGCACGGGTCGACGACCTCCCTACCCTGCTTGTTGGCGAGACACGTGATGGCGATGAGCTCTTTGTTGTGGTAAATGAGGACAACGAACGACCTACGAGCAATGACGAGTCTGACGACGAGGTGTTTCGAGACGAAAATGAACCTGCCCTCGGAGAGGACGGCAATGCTCGGAGCGGGGACGGTAGAGCAGAGAGCCAATCGGGAAGAGGGCCGTCTATCTCACACGAAGGATTCGTAACCAGAGGCGAGTCCGAATCAGAACTGCCGACGGGAAGCCAGATCCAGGAGGCGTATCGTCATAATCCTCGATTGCTCTCAAACAGCCGCATCCGAGCAAATGCGCGGAGGAAGTTGCTCGATCGCTGGAAGAGGCGGCAATTCTACTTGGACGAGGAAGAAGGCGCCGTTCCCCCTGAGGGCTGGGAAGACGATGCCGATGTTCTGCACAGCCTCAATGGGGCCGCTGAGAATTCCAAGTCGGCACCGCCTCCCATGCTCTCTACCCGGTCACGATCGTCCTCCAAGGTTCGGTTTGCCGAGGACACCGATGACTACGAAACCAGGTCAAACCCTTCGACGTCTTCGAGGAGTATCCCGGAAAGGTGGGGGGGCATGGACATTCCCGATGTCGAGAAGGATGCCGGCAAGGAAATATTCTACCAGGTAATACAGCAGGCGTTTAACGAAATTCTCGACATTCTTTTCAAGGAAAAGGAGGACCTGGCCATCAAAGCCGCAGACACCAAGGAGGCCCGTGATCGTTACAGAACCTTCTTCGAGGATATCGACCCTGCCGCCGAGGACAGGCTCGCCATGCACAAGGCAACGAGACAAGGCGAAGCGGCGGCTGGAGATCCACAACCCAGCCCGCAAGGAGCCAGGCCGATCGCAGAACTGCCCTTGCAAGCTCTTCTTTCAGCTAGCGGCTACTTGGTCGATGGGACAACCCAGGTTGAAGACGATGCAGCTGAGGCAGTTGTAGATGCTATTGGGGAAAGCGTGAGCGTTAGCGAAACCCGAGCTGCTCAGCCATCTGGAGAGGCTGCGGCGGCTAAGGAGGACCCCTCGAGCCAAGAAGAAGCAGGCTACCGAGACCCTACAATGCCGCAGTTTCGCCCCAATTCTTGGCCGATTGTTTTGCCGGAGCCAGATGTCAATCACCCCAAAGCTACACCGAGGCTTGAGAAAACGTCATCATCCTCGCCCAGTGGGAAGGAGTCCGACGAGAATGTGGCACCCAAGAAGGGAAAGTCAGTCACGTCGCCATCCGAAAATCCTTCCACCAGCGGGTCCCAGGCAGGGGGGAAGAACATTGACGAAAAGAAACCAGAGTCCTTTGATCGGCAGCAATTAGTCGAGTGGAAGCGGCTTGACTTGGCTGAAGAGGAGGCCAAGGTTCGCGGCGGGTGGGGCAAGCTGAGCTACGAAGAATTCGAGCAGATCTATCACTTCGAGGAGAGCCGCGGCAGTCGCCTTGATTATTTGGGCACCTGGATCGACTTTTGTATCCCATATCATTAACTACAAATCAGCGGGTGATCTTCAGTGTTTAGGTGGTTGAGGAGTGGGGTGGTTTACAACCCACTTGTGTCTTGTACGTTTAGCTAAACATATTTTGAGGGGCATTGGAGCGAAGGGATATTATGCCAGTTTATGGCTTCTCATCAAAAAAGGTACAAAAAGGTTGGAGGGTGGTTAGCCTGTGTGATCGACTTGACCCGTGACAAGCGTAGTGTGACTACCAAGATGAAATGCTTACAGCTGGACCAACTATGTCGAGTACTGCACTGCAAAGTGCCCTTGTTCCTCCGAGGAAGGACCTTAGAGGGCGGCGCAGGAGAAGCCGATAGATATCAGATGGCAGCGCGGGAGTGGTTGTGGTCAAAGTGTCCCCTTTTTTGCCCCATGGCACATTTCAGTCAACCCTTATCATCAGGCAGGGGCATGTTAATCAGTGAAGGCCGTCCCTTTATTAGAACGACAAAGAATATGCATAGGGTTGCACCTGCTGAGGCAAGTGGGCTAGCTGCATGTCCCTTCCCTCCCTCCATTTGTCAAGGCCACCCCAGGGACCTCGAAAGCTTTTTGCTGTGTGAATTGTCTCCCCCCCTCTCGTTCCACCACGCACATCATTAGTCCTAGGCATCTCCTATCCCCTAGCCGCACCGCCAGACCTACCTACCTACCTACTTACCTATGAAGCATGTCCTTCCGGCCTTCTCCTCCTTCCTCGCCTCGAGACTCAAAGTCGATCCAGATGGTGGATCCTTGGACCTTTGAATACCCTACGCCCCGTCGTCCAAGCGAGGTGCCCAGCAGTCGAAGAAACTCGAGCCGAAGAGACTCGTACCGAACCCTGGATGGCCAGTTCTTCATACCTGTCACTGTCGATACCTTGCCCGACGCATCGGAGAAGGAGACGGAGACGGAGGAGAAATCGATGTCGGAAAGGGAAAGGGAAAGGGAAAAAGAAAAGGACGAGGCTCGAGACATTTTTGAAAATATCGATCTTGGTTCCGAGCTCGAGGAGCAGCCGCCTCCGCAGCCAGGCCATCCGCCGGGCCAAGGAATACGACGCCGACACCGTGCCAGAAAATACTTCTCGTCGGCCGCCTGGTGGCAGGATGAGTACTGGATGCTGGGAATTTGCGTGGCCACGGCGGCTTGTCTTGCTGTTTTTCTTCGGAAGTATGACAACAAAGTCGTGCCCGACGACTTGGGTCTGGGACTGCAGGTTGACACGGCCATTATTGCGCTCGTGACCATTGTGAGAGTCTCGCTCAAGGCGTTTGTTGAGACGGCACTCAGCCAGGGGGCCTGGATCTGGGTCTCGGAGATGGCACAACGCCGCTGCAGGCACACTGCTCGCCTTTCTGACTTTAAAATCTTTGACGAAGCCTCCCGGGGACTCTAGGGAAGTCTGTGTCTTATCTAGCGGATGAAGTTCAGGTATGTCAAGTTGAGGGTGGGGGATGTATCATGCTAAAGCTTTTTGCTCGTTGTTGACATAATTATATCTGCCTACATAGGCATCTCGGTTGCATTGGCGCGGCCATCATCATACTTATCCACGGTTTCGAGACCTTCAGTCAGCAGATGGTCATCTTTGAGCAACGGCCGACGCAATTTCTAAACAACTCCTACAGTCCTGCACCAGCGCCAGCCCGCTCGGAGGTCTGGGATACCTATCTGCTTCGCGGCTTCGCTGGAGGTGAGTCAGCAGTCCGCTTATGAGATGGTCAGGCGGTTAGTTAACTCACAAGACGCAGACTTGGTTCCCGCCTTGTCTACAAAGGCCGCCGTATACAGCGGCATCATCTCCACCGAGATACCTCTGCTCACGGCTCCATGCGAGACAGCAAACTGCACTTGGCCCCTTATCCCTACTCTAGCTGCTTGTGGAGAGTGTGCAGAGATTCCTATTTCTTCAAAGTGTAACCAGACCGCAAAGACATGTACCTTCTCAACGTCGTCTGGAGTGGCTATTGAGAATCCAGTTGACGACACCGAACATAGCGCCTTCAAAGTTTCTCCATCAAATGGGACAATGTACCAGCTGTCATCAACAAACCGCGCGTAATTTTCCGTATTCGATATGCTCTCCTTGAGCCAATCCTCCGGCAAAGAAGTGACAGTCAACGGCAACGAGTGCGCACTTTGGTTCTGCATCCAGAGCTACTCGATCTCCATCAAGGAGGGGACGCAAATCGAGGAGTTGGCGGGAAACTGGTCCAACGTGGCCTTGTCCCAGGGCAGCAGTTCCCACAACTCTGAATATGTGTTTGTTGACATTCCCGACGAGCTGAACACGGACAACAGAACACGCTACGCCGTCTCGTACGAGGCAATAATGGCATTGCGGACCTTTATGGCTACAATCACGGCGGGCACGGTTCGTACCAACTTCAACACAATCGACTACTCCTCCGACTGGTAAGTCTCGGCTCTCTCTCTCTCGCTGGAAAACCCAAACCCTAAACCGACGCTGACATGTGGGAAAGGGTCGAGGCGATGTGGAACGCCACGAGCGGTAGCCTATCGGACTGGATTGGGGGTTTTGCGAGAAGCATGACAGCAGAGATTCGTCAAAATGGAAAGTTGGCGCCGGCGTTCATGACTCCCAAAACCACAGACGTCGGCAAGACTTACGACGACTCGGCCCTCCAGCTCGCGCCCTTCATTCGGGTGCAGTGGTACTGGATGCTTTATCCGGGGTTGATGATCCTGTTGAGTATTTACTTTTTGTTCCACACTATCGTAGCGAGTGCGCGGGACGACGTGTCTGCCTGGAAGGGAGGGGCCCTGCCTATGCTCTTCTGTCGCGTGGATGACAATATCCATGGCCATGTGGGCGATGGGATGGATGTCCCTGATGGGCTCGAGGAGCGCGTGGGTGATATCCGGGTTGCAATGTACAGAGCGGAGAATGGGCAGTGGGGGTTCAGATCGGCAGTGTTGGACGAGTGAGTGAGTGAGTGAGTGAGTGGAAGGGGGACAGAGAAGAATTGGGGGGGTGGGTTGATAGATTGCCTGGTTGTAACTGAGCTCCTGGTACCTAAGGTACCTATGGATCCCAAGTCTGTCCTTGTTCTTCTGACTGCTTGTGAAATCTTATGTCAAGCAGCGAATGGTGGTTGTGGCCGCGGTTTGACATAAATAACTACGGAGGGTCAAAAGGAGGGTGGTGAGGCCTCGAAAACCCTTTCTCTCGGGAAGGGAGTTTAGACAACTTGGCAGCTACGGATACGATATAATTTTCTCGACTTAATAAGGGCCGAACAGCGACAAAATGGAAAGGGAGACAGATTGAGAAGAGATCCAAGTTGTGACGGCTGGCACAATGGACCTACACCACCACTGAGTTAACCCCCCCAAAAGGGAGTCGAAATCACAAGTCGAAGGCCTGTGATCTTCTCATTGTAGTCTGGGTTCTATACGTTAGACGGTCCTCTAGGGTGGCCAGTCCTGGGTAGCCGCAGCCGTCACATAAGTGGAGAAGAAACTGGTTCATTGCATGGCGGGTCCTGGCCTCCGTGAGCTTCAACGCCGTAATTTAAAGGTGGTGGCGGTGCGTAGACACGAGCAGACTCCACCTTGTGGTGTCCAGTTGATGTCCAATCGATGTCTGTTTTACTTTGTGCAGTCGTGTTCGTGGCGGCTACCTTGACCACAGATCAGGAGAGGTGGATCTGGAATACGAGCTCTTCAACGTCGTGTCTGGGAACGTGCCACTGAGTAGGGCCTGTGTGAGGTGCTCCACACAGCCAGAGATGACATGCATTTGAAGGCCTGGAGGGAGCTTCAACAGGTTCCGTGATGATAAGGTTCAACTGTTTTCTTGGTTGATTCCACTCGGTCCTGCTGTTAATTAATTAGTCGAGCTTATTTTTTGGCCGTAAAAATCATCCTCTCGACTACACCTCTTAACAGCAGCTGGGAAAACGGGACACCCGCTTCACTTCCTTGCTTGCAAATGAGTGCAGTATACAAGTCCAACAATTTGCGGTGCACAATTTTCTGTCTGCTATAACAAACTTTTGTCGCAGTGGCACTTACTTCCAGCCTCTACCGACCTACAAGATGAGCACTCTCAGACACTTTTGAGTCCAGACTTGCCCCGCATGCTTGACGTTAACGGGTGTGGCGTCGACCAAAAGACTTTGTGCAAATGATTGCCCTGGTAGTTTCTCAATACTGTGCCCATAACAATGGCGGAAATAATTAACGTAACTTCACTCTCCTTTTTTTTTTTTTTCAAAAGAAAGAGAAAACTTCAAGAGTGGTGCTGTGGTAGAGCAACGGTGATAGTTAGTCGCAACAGGCAAGAGGATGCATTGGGTTGCGAAAGACGACTCAGAACTGTCAGATAACGCACAAATGGCTATGGGCAAAGATACCGGCCTATTACGTTTGGCGTGCGTGGATATCATGAAGAGGATGTGTGTCACGACGAAAGGGAAGGGGGTATTGCAAAAGAACATCTTGAGGAGAGGGTCGGGGACACGAATGAACGAGCAACTGCTGGGGGGAGAGGCGCCGATGAGGTACCTTATCATTGAATTTGAGATCGTGATGAATCAAGATGCCCTTCGGGTAGGAGCCAAACCCGTCTGTACCACCTTCAAGGGCAACAGGGACATGGAATTTTTCAAGCTGAAAACTCCTGGATGCTGCAGGAAGGAAAAAACAAAAAACACAGCAGAGAACTCGATGATTGATTGATAATTATTTGGATAAAAGTCACTTTATGCTACGGTGGAAAATCCCACCCCCCCCCCCCCAAAAAAAAAAAAAAAAAAAAAAGCCTGTTCATTACCGATGCTCACCAGGTGATGCTTTGCTTTCTCCCTTCTCCGAATCCCATCGACTTGAATATGTTCAACTGTGAGTTGGCAGAACCGATCGCAGTTCCGCCATTGAGATCCTCAGGGTCGCGGGTCTATAAACGACCTTCAATCTGGGCTTTTGACGCCCGATTGAAGATAAAAGAAAACCATGATAGAAGCCTTACCGGCTCGGTAATCAAAATAAAAATAAAAAGGCAAAAGTTAACCGGCCGCCACGTATGGCGGCCGGTTACGAAAACCCCGGTGGGGGTTTTGCTCGGGTTCGAACCCGCGACCATCCCAGGGGGTGACGGGTTGGGAGGGCGGCGTCGTCGTGACTAATTGGCCATTCGTTCGTTCTTCTCGTTCGTCTCGTCGGTCGGTGAAAGGGTGAGGGAAGGCGCGAGCTTATACGCCACAATTGAGGAAGGTGCGGTTGCAAACTGTAGTTGAGCCCTAACCCTGCTGAGATGACAGTTCCTGCTCTTTAAAAGGTAAGAAGCTTAAAAGGAGCCGTTTGATTGCTTATTAAAATGCCTTGCGTGAATGTTCAGTTGCTGGATAATTATACTCTTCAGCTGTTGGGCCCGGTTCCTTGTCGTCAAATTTGGAAACGTTGCCAACATAATCTGGGAGATAGTAACAACACGATATTTTGTCATCACTCAGCAAAGTAATACAGTTGAGACCTCATTGATTTTGAAGTCGGCAAAAGTGGGACCAAAGTAACAAACAAGATCAGGAAACCATGAGCACAGTAGGAATTTGAATGAAATAAAATTGCGGCAAATGAAAAGTTCAAAACCTTTGACAAATCCAAGGTAAGGCTCGAGTGTATCATTGATGATACACTCCCCATAGAGTTAGTATCAAATGATGACATTTGATCCAATCTGAACTCAAATGAGCTACATTCCATGATAGAGAAGAGGGATCTTCTGACCTAGGAAATTTGTTCAACACTTGAAACTCTGGAGACAATACAACCTCGTCTTCATAGCAAATGACATGTTATTTTCTGGTGATCTGCCCTTGAAATAGAGCCTTCAGACCGTTGATATTGTTTGGCAAACATGCTCCTTTTAATGTCAGGGGTAGCCAGCAGAGAACTTGTGGCGCGATTGGTTTCGGATAGTTGTAGGATAAAAAAGGAACATGATCGGGAGCCGAAGAGCCCCTTTGCAACGGTGAAGAGAACTTCTCATGAGGGAGACGGAGTAATTGCTGCTTCAGATACCAGAAACGAATACTCTGAAACACCAGTTGTCAGTTGCTCTGAATACGAGAACATCAAGATGAAATATCGGGGTCAAGGGTCCTTGCTAAAATAAGACGCCCATTGAAAGTGGGAATGCCAGCTTCGAGCGGCTGGCTGGCTGGGTAGAGGGCGAGACGATTGTATGGGCGTTTCTCCATATAGTCTAATTAATTTGAATAAACAAACACGCATGGATCATCTGCTGTGGAGTAATACCTTGACGCCACAAGATCCCATCAAAGCTGGATCTGCTCCCTGGTTAATAATGATTTCTCCAAGACCATTTGATTATTAGCCTGGAAGTAAATGCCCTCAACTGCAGATCACCACTTTTAATTAGCTGATAAGGGGCGGTTAAGTGGCCAACATGCATGAGTAGGTAAATGGTAAACTTGATGAACGAAAGCGTCGAGATACAGAGACAAAGGATGTGCAAGGAAGACATAGAGCGGCCGTGAGCAAAGAGGTGTCGGGGTCTGGGGAGCAAATTGACCTCGACCTTTCCAGGCTGGACCGCGTGCCAGCGGACCGCCATGTTGCCTGGCCATTTGGTGGCGTCAAGGTTGGAATCCGACTGTGGAGTCTTGCAAGTCACCTTCCTGCCCTAGATAGTTTGGTCACCGGGCCAGTCTCTCACCGACATACTTCCGTCAGTCATGACTTGGCTGCCTGCCTGATTTCCTGATGCAGGTATACAAGAAAATGACGAAGCAATCAAGGGGACGAGACATGTATAATTACCATGAGTGGCAAGCCGAAGTCCCTCGACTTCCAGGCTCCCCACGCGGCCGTATTCTCTTATGTACAGTACATTACATCTAGCGGGGAAAGAGGTGGTCCAGCAACACGAAGCGCTTGCGGGTTGCGTGGGGCTGATGGTGGGAGCCTGGTGGTAGGTGCCGCACCTGGCGTCCCCTCGAGGCAGCTAGTGATAGCAGACATGCACTTCCACCCCTTATCTTTGAGCACGTCTTGAGATGGTTGGTTTGTCTTGCATGGAATGAAACACATGGAGATGCAGTGCAATAGACCTGGGAAACAATTCACATAAGGGGTAATTGGTGATGTTTGATCTGGTTGTGCGTTGTGCCGTGTGCGAGCGAAGGTGTAAAGCCAACCGCTTGCCCTTGTCCGACACACCACAATCAATTGCCGTGGATGAAAAAAAATCGGCTGGGGAAAATGGCCAAAGCGGTTTACGGGCCGAGGGTGTTGGTGATGTCGACCGGCACAGACAGACTATCAGGTACTCGAGTTCTGAACGGATAACTGCATAGCGAGATTTGATTTTGATGATAATTACTCCGCTTATTTAAATAATTGCCTAAGTGTATGTCTTGTGGGTACGTTACTTTCTTTGGGCAGACAAAAGACGGGATATCAGCAGGCATCATTTTACACCGATGGCCTAACATTCATGCGAGTCAGGAAAATTGTGACTACGTACATATCAGACCCGACAGAGCGGACCGGCGCTTGCGAACTGCAGACCCTTACTGGTAATTATGTCTTGCCACGATGGCTCGACGCCCATCTGCGGTTCCCATCCCTTTCCCTTTTTCAGAAGTTTGAATTTTAGTCGCCGGCACCCACGCTAAAAACGACTCAAAAAACAGAGGCAGAGGCCATTCCGGGTGCCAAGAAGTCTGTGGGCTTGCCTCGAGGTCATCGACGACACGGTGGAACGTTTTGAGTGGGACGGCCTCGCGCGGATCGTGGATCGCCCCCTGTCAAAAAAGCCAAACGGGACGTCGATTGCACAAGCTAACCTGAACCATGTGGCGGCGGCGGGTACAGCACTGCAAGACTCAAGAGTCAAAGAGCAGCTTCCACTTTGCGCCAACGCCGCCTCCGCGGTTGACTGGCTAGAGCATTGAGATGCAATTGAGAGGTCAACCTTTCTCCATTTCAGCTAGTCATGATGCGTATAGATAGTATATTGCCAAAACCCCCCCCCCCAAAAAAAAAGAGGCAAAGCAAACGCGCTGCACTCACCGAGCCACCCCCGAACTGGTCTCGGCCCTGAAATTGCAGAACAATATCGCATGGAATGGCCGAAGCGGGGTACCCGTTGCGCTGCGCCATGGCCATACATGAATGATACAGTGAAAATCTCGACACACAGCAGCCTGGACTCTAGGAGGGCCCTTGGGCTGTGTGCCAATCTTGGGGAATGGTGACAACACGAGCTAAGATGACCGTTTTGCGGGACAGGGATGACACCAGCAGCCTTGCAATAAACTTGCGGGCCACGTCAGGGACTCGACTCTCTCGAGGGCGGGAAGGCTGGGGGCTAGGGTACCTGGGTACCTACCTAGGTAGTGTGCTTCCGCGGGGAGAGACCGCCAACCCGTTGAGGTTCAGCGGCATTCGCGCTCTAAAAATTCGAGCTAAATTTCAAGGTAAATCCACCAAGTCGAACAAGCCCCAACAGACACCCGCCTATTTTGTTTGGATTGCATCGAAATCGGAAACGAAAACGCCCAAGACGGCCCGCACAATAATGACACATACCCCTCACTGTGCATTCCACGTTCGGCTAGAGCCAAGGCGTGCGCTGTGAAAAGGGAAAGATAACTCCGATGCGGAAGAGTCACGGTCTGGGTTGGCAATAAATAACTCGGGTAATTCAGCCCGACCCGACAGTCTGGTAACGTGTAAATTTGAGCCAATCAGACACCACAAAACCCTCATCTCGGTACCGGCCGCCCGGGTGCACTGTGCTGGTGGGTACCATTTTCTGCACGTTGGTTGGCTGTGAGCGACCTGTTGGTCTCAGGCTGGTCCGTGGCTGGGGGGCCGCTGATTCTCATTGGCCATGAGACGGGCACTAGTTCTGTAGCGCAACAATCACCGCTGAACGGCAGATCCAATTCCAGGGCAGTCACTGTCGGACGGAGGGGGAGCATTGCACACCTCCATAAACAAACATGAGGAAGTTCGGCCACCATGGACATCGGCCGATGTCGTGTCTGTCTGCTTCGGCTTGGTTGCAGGCCCCTCGATGTTGGAATCGACAATCCATGACAGATACAGAAATGGTCGATGGGGGGCTCAAGAGGTTTCATGCGCTCATGGTGTGATGTTGATCCCGCCAAGGCTCTCATACAGTGCGACTATCCAGACGACCCCAGCTCCGAACCACCAAGGAAGTTTGAGGGAGGCAGGCACTCCCCTCGAAGTTCCAAGTGGGCGCTTCCCTCCTCTCCCTCCTCTCCTTCCCAGTTCCCAGCTCCCAGCTCCCAGCGCTGTCTCGGCGGTTAGCTGGTCGCAAACACAGTGCAGCGGTGAACCGATGGGATGGTATCTTATTCGCTGCAGAGAGGACAAAATGGGGCGTGAAGCTTTCGGTTTTTTGTAATCCGTAACCAGTAAATGAGGGGGCGCTTTCCAAATGGGTGCCGGACAGAGAGAGCCAGAGCGAGCTAGCAAGGACCGACTGCCATGGAGAATGGAAGGAACCTCGCACGCATCACTGCCCACCAGCCCCGGAAGTACCTGCCAACCTGGGAGGTACCGGCCGTAATCGTCACACTCGTCCATGGGATAACTTCCCGGTTGAGTCCAGAGCCGCACTGGCACTGATGAGCAAGCAAGGTCATGGAAGTTTCATTGCCAGCAGGTAGTTACTCTATCTACATTCGCAGCAGGACCAACCCGACCCCAAAAATACCCACCGCCTTCCTGGTGTCTCACTGCTTGATGTGCACTGCTGCTGTTCTCTCCACGATGGATGTCATTCAGACAAGGCCATTGATATTACCGTGCCTTCGAGAACTTTTGCCGGGAGGCGCTGCCCGTCATGCAATGCGGTTCTCCTTATCTTTCCCCCCTCCTTTTTTCTTCCTTCATTCTCTTTCTCTTTCTCGTTCTCCCTGCTCAATCAAAACCAGGGTCTGCTCGTTCAGCTAATGTACCTACGCTATGCACAAAGGTAGGTACTTGCTTGGGTACTTGTGTTGCATGTTGCATGGGAGGGGGGGTGTCTTCTGTCGCGTTGATTGATTGCACCCCTTCAGATTTCTGCCTGCACGTCTGGAGGACTACCAATCACATCTTGGATGGGGCAGCCCTGCGGACGCATTGGCTCTTGGGGGGGGGGGGGGGGGGGGGGGGGGGGGGGGGGGGGGGGGGGGGGGGGGGGGGGGGGGGGGGGGGGGGGGGGGGGGGGGGGGGGGGGGGGGGGGGGGGGGGGGGGGGGGGGGGGGGGGGGGGGGGGCGGGGGGGGGGGGGGG